>JAKRKW010000060.1:0-126874 GCA_023566125.1 Zingel zingel | reverse complement strand
AAAAAAATGCAAAAAAAAATGCAAAAAAAAATGCAAAAAAAATGCAAAAAAAATGCAAAAAAAAATGCAAAAAAAAACCACAAAAAATGCAAAAAAAATGCAAAAAAATCCACAAAAAAATGCAAAAAAAATGCAAAAAAAATGCTAAAAAAAATGCAAAAAAAATGCAAAAAAAATGCAAAAAAAACCACAAAAAATGCAAAAAAAAATGCAAAAAAATCCACAAAAAAATGCAAAAAAAATGCAAAAAAATGCTAAAAAAAATGCAAAAAAAATGCAAAAAAAATGCAGAAAAATCCACAAAAAAATGCAAAAAAAAATGCAAAAAAATCCACAAAAAAATGCAAAAAAAATGCAAAAAAATCCACAAAAAAATGCAAAAAAAATGCAAAAAAATCCACAAAAAAATGCAAAAAAAATGCAAAAAAATCCACAAAAAAATGCAAAAAAAATGCAAAAAAATCCACAAAAAAATGCAAAAAAAATGCAAAAAAATTGCAAAAAAAATGCTAAAAAAAATGCAAAAAAAAATGCAAAAAAATGCAAAAAAAAATGCAAAAAAAATGCAATAAAAATGCAAAAAAAAATGCAAAAAAAAATGCAAAAAAAACCACAAAAAATGCAAAAAAAATGCAGAAAAATCCACAAAAAAATGCAAAAAAAAATGCAAAAAAATCCACAAAAAAATGCAAAAAAATGCAAAAAAAATGCTAAAAAAAATGCAAAAAAAATGCAAAAAATTGCAAAAAAAATGCTAAAAAAAATGCAAAAAAATGCAAAAAATTGCAAAAAAAATGCTAATAAAAATGCAAAAAAAATCACAAAAAATGCAAAAAAAAATGCAGAAAAATCCACAAAAAAATGCAAAAAAAATGCTAAAAAATCCACAAAAAAATGCAAAAAAAATGCAAAAAAATCCACAAAAAAATGCAAAAAAAATGCAAAAAAATCCACAAAAAAATGCAAAAAAAATGCAAAAAAATGCAAAAAAAAATGCAGAAAAATCCACAAAAAAATGCAAAAAAAAATGCAAAAAAATCCACAAAAAAATGCAAAAAAAATGCAAAAAAATCCACAAAAAAATGCAAAAAAAATGCAAAAAAAAAATGCAGAAAAATCCACAAAAAAATGCAAAAAAAAAATGCAAAAAAATGCAAAAAAAAATGCAAAAAAACCACAAAAAATGCAAAAAAAAATGCAAAAAAATCCACAAAAAAATGCAAAAAAATGCAAAAAAATGCTAAAAAAAATGCAAAAAAATGCAAAAAAATGCAAAAAAAAATGCAAAAAAAATGCAAAAAAAATGCAAAAAAATGCAAAAAAAATGCTAAAAAAAATGCAAAAAAATGCAAAAAAATGCAAAAAAAAATGCAAAAAAAATGCAAAAAAAATGCAAAAAAAATGCAAAAAAAAATGCAAAAAAAACCACAAAAAATGCAAAAAAAAATGCAAAAAAATCCACAAAAAATGCAAAAAAAATGCAAAAAAATGCAAAAAAAAATGCAGAAAAATCCACAAAAAAATGCAAAAAAATCCACAAAAAAATGCAAAAAAAATGCAAAAAAATCCACAAAAAAATGCAAAAAAAATGCAAAAAAAATGCTAAAAAAAATGCAAAAAAAATGCAAAAAAAAAATGCAGAAAAATCCACAAAAAAATGCAAAAAAAAAATGCAAAAAAATGCAAAAAAAAATGCAAAAAAACCACAAAAAATGCAAAAAAAATGCAAAAAAATCCACAAAAAAATGCAAAAAAATGCAAAAAAAATGCTAAAAAAAATGCAAAAAAAATGCAAAAAAAAATGCAAAAAAAAAATGCAGAAAAATCCACAAAAAAATGCAAAAAAAAAATGCAAAAAAATGCAAAAAAAAATGCAAAAAAACCACAAAAAATGCAAAAAAAAAATGCAAAAAAATCCACAAAAAAATGCAAAAAAAATGCAAAAAAAATGCTAAAAAAAATGCAAAAAAAATGCAAAAAAATGCAAAAAAAAATGCAAAAAAAATGCAAAAAAAATGCAAAAAAAATGCAAAAAAAAATGCAAAAAAAACCACAAAAAATGCAAAAAAAATGCAAAAAAATCCACAAAAAAATGCAAAAAAAATGCAAAAAAAATGCTAAAAAAAATGCAAAAAAAATGCTAAAAAAATGCAAAAAAAACCACAAAAAATGCAAAAAAAAATGCAAAAAAATCCACAAAAAAATGCAAAAAAAAATGCAAAAAAAATGCTAAAAAAAATGCAAAAAAAATGCAAAAAAAAAATGCAGAAAAATTCACAAAAAAATGCAAAAAAAAATGCAAAAAAATCCACAAAAAAATGCAAAAAAAAATGCAAAAAAATCCACAAAAAAATGCAAAAAAAATGCAAAAAAAATGCTAAAAAAAATGCAAAAAAAATGCAAAAAAAAATGCAGAAAAATCCACAAAAAAATGCAAAAAAAAAATGCAAAAAAATGCAAAAAAAAATGCAAAAAAACCACAAAAAATGCAAAAAAAAATGCAAAAAAATCCACAAAAAAATGCAAAAAAAATGCAAAAAAAATGCTAAAAAAAATGCAAAAAAAATGCAAAAAAAAATGCAAAAAAAAAATGCAGAAAAATCCACAAAAAAATGCAAAAAAAAATGCAAAAAAATGCAAAAAAAAATGCAAAAAAACCACAAAAAATGCAAAAAAAAATGCAAAAAAATCCACAAAAAAATGCAAAAAAAAATGCAAAAAAAATGCTAAAAAAAATGCAAAAAAAATGCAAAAAAATGCAAAAAAAAATGCAAAAAAAAATGCAAAAAAAATGCAAAAAAAATGCAAAAAAAATGCAAAAAAACCCACAAAAAATGCAAAAAAAATGCAAAAAAATCCACAAAAAAATGCAAAAAAATGCAAAAAAAATGCTAAAAAAAATGCAAAAAAAATGCTAAAAAAATGCAAAAAAAACCACAAAAAATGCAAAAAAAAATGCAAAAAAATCCACAAAAAAATGCAAAAAAAATGCAAAAAAAATGCTAAAAAAAATGCAAAAAAAATGCAAAAAAAAAATGCAGAAAAATCCACAAAAAAATGCAAAAAAAAATGCAAAAAAATCCACAAAAAAATGCAAAAAAAATGCAAAAAAATCCACAAAAAAATGCAAAAAAATTGCAAAAAACATGCTAAAAAAAAATGCAAAAAAAAATGCAAAAAAAATGCAAAAAAAAAATGCAAAAAAAATGCAATAAAAATCCACAAAAAAATGCAAAAAAAATGCAAAAAAATGCAAAAAAAAATGCAAAAAAATGCAAAAAAAAAATGCAGAAAAATCCACAAAAAATGCAAAAAAAAAAATGCAAAAAAATCCACAAAAAAATGCAAAAAAATGCAAAAAAATCCACAAAAAAATGCAAAAAAATGCAAAAAAATCCACAAAAAAATGCAAAAAAAATGCAAAAAAATCCACAAAAAAATGCAAAAAAAATGCAAAAAAATGCAAAAAAAAATGCAAAAAAAATGCAATAAAAATCCACAAAAAATGCAAAAAAAATGCAAAAAAATGCAAAAAAAAATGCAAAAAAATGCAAAAAAAAAATGCAGAAAAATCCACAAAAAAAATGCAAAAAAAAATGCAAAAAAATCCACAAAAAAATGCAAAAAAATCCACAAAAAAATGCAAAAAAATGCAAAAAAATCCACAAAAAAATGCAAAAAAAATGCAAAAAAATCCACAAAAAAATGCAAAAAAAATGCAAAAAAATCCACAAAAAAATGCAAAAAAAATGCAAAAAAATTGCTAAAAAAAATGCAGAAAAATCCACAAAAAAATGCAAAAAAAAATGCAAAAAAATGCAAAAAAAAATGCAAAAAAACCACAAAAAATGCAAAAAAAAATGCAAAAAAATCCACAAAAAAATGCAAAAAAATGCAAAAAAAATGCTAAAAAAAATGCAAAAAAATGCAAAAAAAGGCAAAAAAAAATGCAAAAAAAATGCAAAAAAAATGCAAAAAAATGCAAAAAAAATGCTAAAAAAAATGCAAAAAAATGCAAAAAAATGCAAAAAAAAATGCAAAAAAAAATGCAAAAAAAATGCAAAAAAATGCAAAAAAAAATGCAAAAAAAACCACAAAAAATGCAAAAAAAAATGCAAAAAAATCCACAAAAAATGCAAAAAAAATGCAAAAAAATGCAAAAAAAAATGCAGAAAAATCCACAAAAAAATGCAAAAAAAAATGCAAAAAAATCCACAAAAAAATGCAAAAAAAATGCAAAAAAATCCACAAAAAAATGCAAAAAAAATGCAAAAAAAATGCTAAAAAAAATGCAAAAAAAATGCAAAAAAAAAATGCAGAAAAATCCACAAAAAAATGCAAAAAAAAAATGCAAAAAAATGCAAAAAAAAATGCAAAAAAACCACAAAAAATGCAAAAAAAATGCAAAAAAATCCACAAAAAAATGCAAAAAAAATGCAAAAAAAATGCTAAAAAAAATGCAAAAAAAATGCAAAAAAAAATGCAAAAAAAAAATGCAGAAAAATCCACAAAAAAATGCAAAAAAAAATGCAAAAAAATGCAAAAAAAAATGCAAAAAAACCACAAAAAATGCAAAAAAAAATGCAAAAAAATCCACAAAAAAATGCAAAAAAAATGCAAAAAAAATGCTAAAAAAAATGCAAAAAAAATGCAAAAAAATGCAAAAAAAAATGCAAAAAAAATGCAAAAAAAATGCAAAAAAAATGCAAAAAAAAATGCAAAAAAAACCACAAAAAATGCAAAAAAAATGCAAAAAAATCCACAAAAAAATGCAAAAAAAATGCAAAAAAAATGCTAAAAAAAATGCAAAAAAAATGCTAAAAAAATGCAAAAAAAACCACAAAAAATGCAAAAAAAAATGCAAAAAAATCCACAAAAAAATGCAAAAAAAAATGCAAAAAAAATGCTAAAAAAATGCAAAAAAAATGCAAAAAAAAAAATGCAGAAAAATTCACAAAAAAATGCAAAAAAAAATGCAAAAAAATCCACAAAAAAATGCAAAAAAAAATGCAAAAAAATCCACAAAAAAATGCAAAAAAAATGCAAAAAAAATGCTAAAAAAAATGCAAAAAAAATGCAAAAAAAAATGCAGAAAAATCCACAAAAAAATGCAAAAAAAAAATGCAAAAAAATGCAAAAAAAAATGCAAAAAAAACACAAAAAATGCAAAAAAAAATGCAAAAAAATCCACAAAAAAATGCAAAAAAAATGCAAAAAAAATGCTAAAAAAAATGCAAAAAAAATGCAAAAAAAAATGCAAAAAAAAAATGCAGAAAAATCCACAAAAAAATGCAAAAAAAAATGCAAAAAAATGCAAAAAAAAATGCAAAAAAAACACAAAAAATGCAAAAAAAAATGCAAAAAAATCCACAAAAAAATGCAAAAAAAATGCAAAAAAAATGCTAAAAAAAATGCAAAAAAAATGCAAAAAAATGCAAAAAAAAAATGCAAAAAAAAATGCAAAAAAAATGCAAAAAAAATGCAAAAAAAATGCAAAAAAACCCACAAAAAATGCAAAAAAAATGCAAAAAAATCCACAAAAAAATGCAAAAAAAATGCAAAAAAAATGCTAAAAAAAATGCAAAAAAAATGCTAAAAAAATGCAAAAAAAACCACAAAAAATGCAAAAAAAAAATGCAAAAAAAATCCACAAAAAAATGCAAAAAAAATGCAAAAAAAATGCTAAAAAAAATGCAAAAAAAATGCAAAAAAAAAATGCAGAAAAATCCACAAAAAAATGCAAAAAAAATGCAAAAAAATCCACAAAAAAATGCAAAAAAAATGCAAAAAAATCCACAAAAAAATGCAAAAAAAATGCAAAAAAATTGCAAAAAAAATGCTAAAAAAAAATGCAAAAAAAAATGCAAAAAAATGCAAAAAAAAATGCAAAAAAAATGCAATAAAAATCCACAAAAAAATGCAAAAAAAATGCAAAAAAATGCAAAAAAAAATGCAAAAAAATGCAAAAAAAAAATGCAGAAAAATCCACAAAAAATGCAAAAAAAAAATGCAAAAAAATCCACAAAAAAATGCAAAAAAAATGCAAAAAAATCCACAAAAAAATGCAAAAAAATGCAAAAAAATCCACAAAAAAATGCAAAAAAAATGCAAAAAAATCCACAAAAAAATGCAAAAAAAATGCAAAAAAATGCAAAAAAAAATGCAAAAAAAATGCAATAAAAATCCACAAAAAAATGCAAAAAAAATGCAAAAAAATGCAAAAAAAAATGCAAAAAAATGCAAAAAAAAATGCAAAAAAATCCACAAAAAAATGCAAAAAAAATGCAAAAAAAATGCTAAAAAAAATGCAAAAAAAATGCAAAAAAAAAATGCAGAAAAATCCACAAAAAAATGCAAAAAAAAATGCAAAAAAATCCACAAAAAAATGCAAAAAAAATGCAAAAAAATCCACAAAAAAATGCAAAAAAATTGCAAAAAACATGCTAAAAAAAAATGCAAAAAAAAATGCAAAAAAATGCAAAAAAAAATGCAAAAAAAATGCAATAAAAATCCACAAAAAAATGCAAAAAAAATGCAAAAAAATGCAAAAAAAAATGCAAAAAAATGCAAAAAAAAAAATGCAGAAAAATCCACAAAAAATGCAAAAAAAAAATGCAAAAAAATCCACAAAAAAATGCAAAAAAAATGCAAAAAAATCCACAAAAAAATGCAAAAAAATGCAAAAAAATCCACAAAAAAATGCAAAAAAAATGCAAAAAAATCCACAAAAAAATGCAAAAAAAATGCAAAAAAATGCAAAAAAAAATGCAAAAAAAATGCAATAAAAATCCACAAAAAAATGCAAAAAAAATGCAAAAAAATGCAAAAAAAAATGCAAAAAAATGCAAAAAAAAAATGCAGAAAAATCCACAAAAAAATGCAAAAAAAAATGCAAAAAAATCCACAAAAAAATGCAAAAAAATCCACAAAAAAATGCAAAAAAATGCAAAAAAATCCACAAAAAAATGCAAAAAAAATGCAAAAAAATCCACAAAAAAATGCAAAAAAAATGCAAAAAAATCCACAAAAAAATGCAAAAAAAATGCAAAAAAATTGCTAAAAAAAATGCAGAAAAATCCACAAAAAAATGCAAAAAAAAATGCAAAAAAATGCAAAAAAAAATGCAAAAAAACCACAAAAAATGCAAAAAAAAATGCAAAAAAATCCACAAAAAAATGCAAAAAAATGCAAAAAAAATGCTAAAAAAAATGCAAAAAAATGCAAAAAAAGGCAAAAAAAAATGCAAAAAAAATGCAAAAAAAATGCAAAAAAATGCAAAAAAAATGCTAAAAAAAATGCAAAAAAATGCAAAAAAATGCAAAAAAAAATGCAAAAAAAAATGCAAAAAAAATGCAAAAAAATGCAAAAAAAAATGCAAAAAAAACCACAAAAAATGCAAAAAAAAATGCAAAAAAATCCACAAAAAATGCAAAAAAAATGCAAAAAAATGCAAAAAAAAATGCAGAAAAATCCACAAAAAAATGCAAAAAAAAATGCAAAAAAATCCACAAAAAAATGCAAAAAAAATGCAAAAAAATCCACAAAAAAATGCAAAAAAAATGCAAAAAAAATGCTAAAAAAAATGCAAAAAAAATGCAAAAAAAAAATGCAGAAAAATCCACAAAAAAATGCAAAAAAAAAAATGCAAAAAAATGCAAAAAAAAATGCAAAAAAACCACAAAAAATGCAAAAAAAATGCAAAAAAATCCACAAAAAAATGCAAAAAAAATGCAAAAAAAATGCTAAAAAAAATGCAAAAAAAATGCAAAAAAAAATGCAAAAAAAAATGCAGAAAAATCCACAAAAAAATGCAAAAAAAAATGCAAAAAACATGCTAAAAAAAAATGCAAAAAAAAATGCAAAAAAATGCAAAAAAAAATGCAAAAAAAATGCAATAAAAATCCACAAAAAAATGCAAAAAAAATGCAAAAAAATGCAAAAAAAAATGCAAAAAAATGCAAAAAAAAAATGCAGAAAAATCCACAAAAAATGCAAAAAAAAAATGCAAAAAAATCCACAAAAAAATGCAAAAAAAATGCAAAAAAATCCACAAAAAAATGCAAAAAAATGCAAAAAAATCCACAAAAAAATGCAAAAAAAATGCAAAAAAATCCACAAAAAAATGCAAAAAAAATGCAAAAAAATGCAAAAAAAAATGCAAAAAAAATGCAATAAAAATCCACAAAAAAATGCAAAAAAAATGCAAAAAAATGCAAAAAAAAATGCAAAAAAATGCAAAAAAAAAATGCAGAAAAATCCACAAAAAAATGCAAAAAAAAATGCAAAAAAATCCACAAAAAAATGCAAAAAAATCCACAAAAAAATGCAAAAAAATGCAAAAAAATCCACAAAAAAATGCAAAAAAAATGCAAAAAAATCCACAAAAAAATGCAAAAAAAATGCAAAAAAATCCACAAAAAAATGCAAAAAAAATGCAAAAAAATTGCTAAAAAAAATGCAGAAAAATCCACAAAAAAATGCAAAAAAAAATGCAAAAAAATGCAAAAAAAAATGCAAAAAAACCACAAAAAATGCAAAAAAAAATGCAAAAAAATCCACAAAAAAATGCAAAAAAATGCAAAAAAAATGCTAAAAAAAATGCAAAAAAATGCAAAAAAAGGCAAAAAAAAATGCAAAAAAAATGCAAAAAAAATGCAAAAAAATGCAAAAAAAATGCTAAAAAAAATGCAAAAAAATGCAAAAAAATGCAAAAAAAAATGCAAAAAAAAATGCAAAAAAAATGCAAAAAAATGCAAAAAAAAATGCAAAAAAAACCACAAAAAATGCAAAAAAAAATGCAAAAAAATCCACAAAAAATGCAAAAAAAATGCAAAAAAATGCAAAAAAAAATGCAGAAAAATCCACAAAAAAATGCAAAAAAAAATGCAAAAAAATCCACAAAAAAATGCAAAAAAAATGCAAAAAAATCCACAAAAAAATGCAAAAAAAATGCAAAAAAAATGCTAAAAAAAATGCAAAAAAAATGCAAAAAAAAAATGCAGAAAAATCCACAAAAAAATGCAAAAAAAAAATGCAAAAAAATGCAAAAAAAAATGCAAAAAAACCACAAAAAATGCAAAAAAAATGCAAAAAAATCCACAAAAAAATGCAAAAAAAATGCAAAAAAAATGCTAAAAAAAATGCAAAAAAAATGCAAAAAAAAATGCAAAAAAAAAATGCAGAAAAATCCACAAAAAAATGCAAAAAAAAATGCAAAAAAATGCAAAAAAAAATGCAAAAAAAACACAAAAAATGCAAAAAAAAATGCAAAAAAATCCACAAAAAAATGCAAAAAAAATGCAAAAAAAATGCTAAAAAAAATGCAAAAAAAATGCAAAAAAATGCAAAAAAAAATGCAAAAAAAATGCAAAAAAAATGCAAAAAAAATGCAAAAAAAAATGCAAAAAAACCCACAAAAAATGCAAAAAAAATGCAAAAAAATCCACAAAAAAATGCAAAAAAAATGCAAAAAAAATGCTAAAAAAAATGCAAAAAAAATGCTAAAAAAATGCAAAAAAAACCACAAAAAATGCAAAAAAAAATGCAAAAAAATCCACAAAAAAATGCAAAAAAAAATGCAAAAAAAATGCTAAAAAAATGCAAAAAAAATGCAAAAAAAAAATGCAGAAAAATTCACAAAAAAATGCAAAAAAAAATGCAAAAAAATCCACAAAAAAATGCAAAAAAAAATGCAAAAAAATCCACAAAAAAATGCAAAAAAAATGCAAAAAAAATGCTAAAAAAAATGCAAAAAAAATGCAAAAAAAAATGCAGAAAAATCCACAAAAAAATGCAAAAAAAAAATGCAAAAAAATGCAAAAAAAAATGCAAAAAAAACACAAAAAATGCAAAAAAAAATGCAAAAAAATCCACAAAAAAATGCAAAAAAAATGCAAAAAAAATGCTAAAAAAAATGCAAAAAAAATGCAAAAAAAAATGCAAAAAAAAAATGCAGAAAAATCCACAAAAAAATGCAAAAAAAAATGCAAAAAAATGCAAAAAAAAATGCAAAAAAAACACAAAAAATGCAAAAAAAAATGCAAAAAAATCCACAAAAAAATGCAAAAAAAATGCAAAAAAAATGCTAAAAAAAATGCAAAAAAAATGCAAAAAAATGCAAAAAAAAATGCAAAAAAAAATGCAAAAAAAATGCAAAAAAAATGCAAAAAAAATGCAAAAAAACCCACAAAAAATGCAAAAAAAATGCAAAAAAATCCACAAAAAAATGCAAAAAAAATGCAAAAAAAATGCTAAAAAAAATGCAAAAAAAATGCTAAAAAAATGCAAAAAAAACCACAAAAAATGCAAAAAAAAATGCAAAAAAATCCACAAAAAAATGCAAAAAAAAATGCAAAAAAAATGCTAAAAAAAATGCAAAAAAAATGCAAAAAAAAAATGCAGAAAAATCCACAAAAAAATGCAAAAAAAAATGCAAAAAAATCCACAAAAAAATGCAAAAAAAATGCAAAAAAATCCACAAAAAAATGCAAAAAAAATGCAAAAAAATTGCAAAAAAAATGCTAAAAAAAAATGCAAAAAAAAATGCAAAAAAATGCAAAAAAAAATGCAAAAAAAATGCAATAAAAATCCACAAAAAAATGCAAAAAAAATGCAAAAAAATGCAAAAAAAAATGCAAAAAAATGCAAAAAAAAAATGCAGAAAAATCCACAAAAAATGCAAAAAAAAAATGCAAAAAAATCCACAAAAAAATGCAAAAAAAATGCAAAAAAATCCACAAAAAAATGCAAAAAAATGCAAAAAAATCCACAAAAAAATGCAAAAAAAATGCAAAAAAATCCACAAAAAAATGCAAAAAAAATGCAAAAAAATGCAAAAAAAAATGCAAAAAAAATGCAATAAAAATCCACAAAAAAATGCAAAAAAAATGCAAAAAAATGCAAAAAAAAATGCAAAAAAATGCAAAAAAAAATGCAGAAAAATCCACAAAAAAATGCAAAAAAAAATGCAAAAAAATCCACAAAAAAATGCAAAAAAATCCACAAAAAAATGCAAAAAAATGCAAAAAAATCCACAAAAAAATGCAAAAAAAATGCAAAAAAATCCACAAAAAAATGCAAAAAAAATGCAAAAAAATCCACAAAAAAATGCAAAAAAATGCAAAAAATTGCTAAAAAAAATGCAAAAAAAATGCAAAAAAATGCAAAAAAAAATGCAAAAAAAAATGCAAAAAAAATGCTAAAAAAAATGCAAAAAAAATGCTAAAAAATGCAAAAAAATCCACAAAAAAATGCAAAAAAATGCAAAAAAATCCACAAAAAAATGCAAAAAAATGCAAAAAAATCCACAAAAAAATGCAAAAAAAATGCAAAAAAATGCAAAAAAAAATGCAAAAAAAATGCAATAAAAATCCACAAAAAAATGCAAAAAAAATGCAAAAAAATGCAAAAAAAATGCAAAAAAATGCAAAAAAAAAATGCAGAAAAATCCACAAAAAAATGCAAAAAAAAATGCAAAAAAATCCACAAAAAAATGCAAAAAAAATGCAAAAAAATCCACAAAAAAATGCAAAAAAAATGCAAAAAAATTGCTAAAAAAAATGCAAAAAAATGCAAAAAAATGCAAAAAAAAATGCAAAAAAAAATGCAAAAAAAATGCTAAAAAAAATGCAAAAAAAATGCAAAAAAATGCAAAAAAAAATGCAAAAAAAAATGCAAAAAAAATGCAAAAAAAAATGCAAAAAAAAATGCAAAAAAACCCACAAAAAAATGCAAAAAAAATGCAAAAAAATTCACAAAAAAATGCAAAAAAAAATGCAAAAAAATCCACAAAAAAATGCAAAAAAAATGCAAAAAATTGCAAAAAAAATGCTAAAAAAAATGCAAAAAAAATCACAAAAAATGCAAAAAAAATGCAGAAAAATCCACAAAAAAATGCAAAAAAAATGCAAAAAAATCCACAAAAAAATGCAAAAAAAAAGCTAAAAAAAATGCAAAAAAAATGCAAAAAAAAATGCAGAAAAATCCACAAAAAAATGCAAAAAAAAATGCAAAAAAATGCAAAAAAAAATGCAAAAAAACCACAAAAAATGCAAAAAAAATGCAAAAAAATCCACAAAAAAATGCAAAAAAAATGCAAAAAAAATGCTAAAAAAATGCAAAAAAATGCAAAAAAATGCAAAAAAAAATGCAAAAAAAAATGCAAAAAAAATGCAAAAAAAATGCAAAAAAAATGCTAAAAAAAATGCAAAAAAATGCAAAAAAATGCAAAAAAAAATGCAAAAAAAAATGCAAAAAAAATGCAAAAAAAATGCAAAAAAAAATGCAAAAAAAACCACAAAAAATGCAAAAAAAAATGCAAAAAAATCCACAAAAAAATGCAAAAAAAATGCAAAAAAATGCAAAAAAAACCACAAAAAATGCAAAAAAAAAATGCAGAAAAATCCACAAAAAAATGCAAAAAAAAATGCAAAAAAATCCACAAAAAAATGCAAAAAAAATGCAAAAAAAATGCTAAAAAAAATGCAAAAAAAATGCAAAAAAATGCAAAAAAAAATGCAAAAAAAATGCAAAAAAAATGCAAAAAAAAATGCAAAAAAAATGCAAAAAAACCCACAAAAAATCCAAAAAAAAATGCAAAAAAATCCACAAAAAAATGCAAAAAAAATGCAAAAAAAATGCTAAAAAAAATGCAAAAAAAATGCAAAAAAAAATGCAGAAAAATCCACAAAAAAATGCAAAAAGAAATGCAAAAAAATGCAAAAAAAATGCAAAAAAACCACAAAAAAATGCAAAAAAAAAATGCAGAAAAATCCACAAAAAAATGCAAAAAAAAATGCAAAAAAAATGCAAAAAAAAATGCAGAAAAATCCACAAAAAAATGCAAAAAAAAATGCAAAAAAATCCACAAAAAAATGCAAAAAATGCAAAAAAATCCACAAAAAAATGCAAAAAAAATGCAAAAAAATTGCAAAAAAAATGCTAAAAAAAATGCAAAAAAAATGCAAAAAAATGCAAAAAAAATGCAAAAAAAAATGCAAAAAAAACCACAAAAAATACAAAAAAAAATGCAGAAAAATCCACAAAAAAATGCAGAAAAATCCACAAAAAAATGCAAAAAAAATGCAAAAAAATCCACAAAAAAATGCAAAAAAAATGCAAAAAAAATGCTAAAAAAAATGCAAAAAAAATGCAAAAAAAATGCAAAAAAAATGCAAAAAAAAAATGCAGAAAAATCCACAAAAAAATGCAAAAAAAAATGCAAAAAAAATGCAAAAAAAAATGCAAAAAATGCAAAAAAAAATGCAAAAAAAATGCAATAAAAATCCACAAAAAAATGCAAAAAAAATGCAAAAAAATGCAAAAAAAATGCAAAAAAAATGCAAAAAAATCCACAAAAAAATGCAAAAAAAATGCAAAAAAAATGCTAAAAAAAATGCAAAAAAAATGCAAAAAAATGCAAAAAAAAATGCAAAAAAAAATGCAAAAAAAATGCAAAAAAAAATGCAAAAAAAAATGCAAAAAAACCCACAAAAAAATGCAAAAAAAATGCAAAAAAAAATGCAAAAAAATCCACAAAAAAATGCAAAAAAAATGCAGAAAAATCCACAAAAAAATGCAAAAAAAATGCAAAAAAATCCACAAAAAAATGCAAAAAAAATGCTAAAAAAAATGCAAAAAAAATGCAAAAAAAAAATGCAGAAAAATCCACAAAAAAATGCAAAAAAAAATGAAAAAAAAAAGGAAAAAAAAATGCAAAAAAACCACAAAAAATGCAAAAAAAATGCAAAAAAATCCACAAAAAAAATGCAAAAAAAATGCAAAAAAAATGCTAAAAAAAATGCAAAAAAATGCAAAAAAATGCAAAAAAAAATGCAAAAAAAAATGCAAAAAAAATGCAAAAAAAATGCAAAAAAAATGCAAAAAAAATGCAAAAAAATGCTAAAAAATGCAAAAAAAAATGCAAAAAAAATGCAAAAAAAATGCAAAAAAAATGCAAAAAAAAATGCAAAAAAAACCACAAAAAATGCAAAAAAAAATGCAAAAAAATCCACAAAAAAATGCAAAAAAAATGCAAAAAAATGCTAAAAAAAATGCAAAAAAAAATGCAAAAAAAACCACAAAAAATACAAAAAAAAATGCAGAAAAATCCACAAAAAAATGCAGAAAAATCCACAAAAAAATGCAAAAAAAATGCAAAAAAATCCACAAAAAAATGCAAAAAAAATGCAAAAAAAATGCTAAAAAAAATGCAAAAAAAATGCAAAAAAAATGCAAAAAAAATGCAAAAAAAAAATGCAGAAAAATCCACAAAAAAATGCAAAAAAAAATGCAAAAAAAATGCAAAAAAAAATGCAAAAAAATGCAAAAAAAAATGCAAAAAAAATGCAATAAAAATCCACAAAAAAATGCAAAAAAAATGCAAAAAAATGCAAAAAAAATGCAAAAAAAATGCAAAAAAATCCACAAAAAAATGCAAAAAAAATGCAAAAAAAATGCTAAAAAAAATGCAAAAAAAATGCAAAAAAATGCAAAAAAAAATGCAAAAAAAAATGCAAAAAAAATGCAAAAA
Organism: Zingel zingel; assembly: GCA_023566125.1. NCBI lineage: Eukaryota > Metazoa > Chordata > Actinopteri > Perciformes > Percidae > Zingel > Zingel zingel. The sequence continues at coordinate 112,344 of JAKRKW010000060.1, read as the reverse complement.
AAAATGCAAAAAAAAATGCAAAAAAACCCACAAAAAAATGCAAAAAAAATGCAAAAAAAAATGCAAAAAAATCCACAAAAAAATGCAAAAAAAATGCAGAAAAATCCACAAAAAAATGCAAAAAAAATGCAAAAAAATCCACAAAAAAATGCAAAAAAAATGCTAAAAAAAATGCAAAAAAAATGCAAAAAAAAAATGCAGAAAAATCCACAAAAAAATGCAAAAAAAAATGCAAAAAAATGCAAAAAAAAATGCAAAAAAACCACAAAAAATGCAAAAAAAATGCAAAAAAATCCACAAAAAAAATGCAAAAAAAATGCAAAAAAAATGCTAAAAAAAATGCAAAAAAATGCAAAAAAATGCAAAAAAAAATGCAAAAAAAAATGCAAAAAAAATGCAAAAAAAATGCAAAAAAAATGCAAAAAAAAATGCAAAAAAATGCTAAAAAATGCAAAAAAAAATGCAAAAAAAATGCAAAAAAAATGCAAAAAAAATGCAAAAAAAAATGCAAAAAAAACCACAAAAAATGCAAAAAAAAATGCAAAAAAATCCACAAAAAAATGCAAAAAAAATGCAAAAAAATGCTAAAAAAAATGCAAAAAAAATGCAAAAAAAAATGCAAAAAAATGCAAAAAAAAATGCAAAAAACCCACAAAAAATGCAAAAAAAATGCAAAAAAATCCACAAAAAAATGCAAAAAAAATGCAAAAAAAATGCTAAAAAAAATGCAAAAAAAATGCAAAAAAAATGCAAAAAAAAATGCAAAAAAAAATGCAAAAAAACCCACAAAAAATGCAAAAAAAATGCAAAAAAATCCACAAAAAAATGCAAAAAAAATGCAAAAAAAATGCTAAAAAAAATGCTAAAAAAATGCAAAAAAAAAATGCAGAAAAATCCACAAAAAAATGCAAAAAAATGCAAAAAAAAATGCAAAAAAACCACAAAAAATGCAAAAAAAAATGCAAAAAAATCCACAAAAAAATGCAAAAAAAATGCAAAAAAAATGCTAAAAAAATGCAAAAAAAATGCAAAAAAATGCAAAAAAAATGCAAAAAAAAATGCAAAAAAACCCACAAAAAATGCAAAAAAAATGCAAAAAAATCCACAAAAAAATGCAAAAAAAATGCAAAAAAAATGCTAAAAAAAATGCAAAAAAAATGCAAAAAAAATGCAAAAAAAATCACAAAAAATGCAAAAAAAATGCAAAAAAATCCACAAAAAAATGCAAAAAAAATGCAAAAAAATGCAAAAAAAATGCAAAAAAATGCAAAAAAAAAATGCAGAAAAATCCACAAAAAAATGCAAAAAAAAATGCAAAAAAATCCACAAAAAAATGCAAAAAAAATGCAAAAAAATCCACAAAAAAATGCAAAAAAAATGCAAAAAAATCCACAAAAAAATGCAAAAAAAATGCAAAAAAATGCAAAAAAAAATGCAGAAAAATCCACAAAAAAATGCAAAAAAAATGCAAAAAAATCCACAAAAAAATGCAAAAAAAATGCAAAAAAATCCACAAAAAAATGCAAAAAAAATGCAAAAAAATCCACAAAAAAATGCAAAAAAAATGCAAAAAAATTGCAAAAAAAATGCTAAAAAAAATGCAAAAAAAAATGCAAAAAAATGCAAAAAAAATGCAAAAAAAATGCAATAAAAATGCAAAAAAAAATGCAAAAAAAAATGCAAAAAAAACCACAAAAAATGCAAAAAAAAATGCAGAAAAATCCACAAAAAAATGCAAAAAAAAATGCAAAAAAATCCACAAAAAAATGCAAAAAAAATGCAAAAAAAATGCTAAAAAAAATGCAAAAAAAATGCAAAAAAATGCAAAAAAAATGCAAAAAAAAATGCAAAAAAAATGCAAAAAAAAATGCAAAAAAAATGCAAAAAAACCCACAAAAAATGCAAAAAAAAATGCAAAAAAATCCACAAAAAATGCAAAAAAAATGCAAAAAAAATGCTAAAAAAAATGCAAAAAAAATGCAAAAAAAAATGCAGAAAAATCCACAAAAAAATGCAAAAAGAAATGCAAAAAAATGCAAAAAAAATGCAAAAAAACCACAAAAAAATGCAAAAAAAAAAAATGCAGAAAAATCCACAAAAAAATGCAAAAAAAATGCAAAAAAAATGCAAAAAAAAATGCAGAAAAATCCACAAAAAAATGCAAAAAAAAATGCAAAAAAATCCACAAAAAAATGCAAAAAAATGCAAAAAAATCCACAAAAAAATGCAAAAAAAAATGCAAAAAAATTGCAAAAAAAATGCTAAAAAAAATGCAAAAAAAATGCAAAAAAATGCAAAAAAAATGCAAAAAAAAATGCAAAAAAAACCACAAAAAATGCAAAAAAAATGCAGAAAAATCCACAAAAAAATGCAGAAAAATCCACAAAAAAATGCAAAAAAAATGCAAAAAAATCCACAAAAAAATGCAAAAAAAATGCAAAAAAAATGCTAAAAAAAAATGCAAAAAAAAATGCAAAAAAAATGCAAAAAAAATGCAAAAAAAAAATGCAGAAAAATCCACAAAAAAATGCAAAAAAAATGCAAAAAAAATGCAAAAAAAAATGCAAAAAAAATGCAAAAAAAAATGCAGAAAAATCCACAAAAAAATGCAAAAAAAATGCAAAAAAAAATGCAAAAAAATGCAAAAAAAAATGCAAAAAAACCACAAAAAATGCAAAAAAAAATGCAAAAAAATCCACAAAAAAATGCAAAAAAAATGCAAAAAAAAATGCAAAAAAAATGCAAAAAAAATGCAAAAAAAAAATGCAGAAAAATCCACAAAAAAATGCAAAAAAAATGCAAAAAAAATGCAAAAAAAAATGCAAAAAAAATGCAAAAAAAAATGCAGAAAAATCCACAAAAAAATGCAAAAAAAATGCAAAAAAAAATGCAAAAAAATGCAAAAAAAAATGCAAAAAAACCACAAAAAATGCAAAAAAAAATGCAAAAAAATCCACAAAAAAATGCAAAAAAAATGCAAAAAAAAATGCAAAAAAAACCACAAAAAATGCAAAAAAAATGCAAAAAAATCCACAAAAAAATGCAAAAAAAATGCAAAAAAACCCACAAAAAATGCAAAAAAAAATGCAAAAAAATCCACAAAAAATGCAAAAAAAATGCAAAAAAAATGCTAAAAAAAATGCAAAAAAAATGCAAAAAAAAATGCAGAAAAATCCACAAAAAAATGCAAAAAGAAATGCAAAAAAATGCAAAAAAAATGCAAAAAAACCACAAAAAAATGCAAAAAAAAAAATGCAGAAAAATCCACAAAAAAATGCAAAAAAAATGCAAAAAAAATGCAAAAAAAAATGCAGAAAAATCCACAAAAAAATGCAAAAAAAAATGCAAAAAAATCCACAAAAAAATGCAAAAAAATGCAAAAAAATCCACAAAAAAATGCAAAAAAAATGCAAAAAAATTGCAAAAAAAATGCTAAAAAAAATGCAAAAAAAATGCAAAAAAATGCAAAAAAAATGCAAAAAAAAATGCAAAAAAAACCACAAAAAATGCAAAAAAAATGCAGAAAAATCCACAAAAAAATGCAGAAAAATCCACAAAAAAATGCAAAAAAAATGCAAAAAAATCCACAAAAAAATGCAAAAAAAATGCAAAAAAAATGCTAAAAAAAAATGCAAAAAAAAATGCAAAAAAAATGCAAAAAAAATGCAAAAAAAAAATGCAGAAAAATCCACAAAAAAATGCAAAAAAAATGCAAAAAAAATGCAAAAAAAAATGCAAAAAAAATGCAAAAAAAAATGCAGAAAAATCCACAAAAAAATGCAAAAAAAATGCAAAAAAAAATGCAAAAAAATGCAAAAAAAAATGCAAAAAAACCACAAAAAATGCAAAAAAAAATGCAAAAAAATCCACAAAAAAATGCAAAAAAAATGCAAAAAAAAATGCAAAAAAAACCACAAAAAATGCAAAAAAAATGCAAAAAAATCCACAAAAAAATGCAAAAAAAATGCAAAAAAAATGCTAAAAAAAATGCAAAAAAAATGCAAAAAAAATGCAAAAAAAACCACAAAAAATGCAAAAAAAATGCAAAAAAATCCACAAAAAAATGCAAAAAAAATGCAAAAAAAATGCTAAAAAAAATGCAAAAAAAATGCAAAAAAATGCAAAAAAAAATGCAAAAAAAATGCAAAAAAAATGCAAAAAAAATGCAAAAAAAAATGCAAAAAAACCACAAAAATGCAAAAAAAATGCAGAAAAATCCACAAAAAAATGCAAAAAAAATGCAAAAAAAATGCTAAAAAAAATGCAAAAAAAATGCAAAAAAAATGCAAAAAAAACCACAAAAAATGCAAAAAAAAATGCAAAAAAATCCACAAAAAAATGCAAAAAAAATGCAAAAAAAATGCTAAAAAAATGCAAAAAAAATGCAAAAAAAAAATGCAGAAAAATCCACAAAAAAATGCAAAAAAAAATGCAAAAAAATCCACAAAAAAATGCAAAAAAATGCAAAAAAATCCACAAAAAAATGCAAAAAAAATGCAAAAAAATTGCAAAAAAAATGCTAAAAAAAAATGCAAAAAAAATGCAAAAAAATGCAAAAAAAAATGCAAAAAAAATGCAATAAAAATCCACAAAAAAATGCAAAAAAAATGCAAAAAAATGCAAAAAAAATGCAAAAAAATGCAAAAAAAAAATGCAGAAAAATCCACAAAAAAATGCAAAAAAAAATGCAAAAAAATCCACAAAAAAATGCAAAAAAAATGCAAAAAAATCCACAAAAAAATGCAAAAAAAATGTAAAAAAATCCACAAAAAAATGCAAAAAAAATGCAAAAAAAACCACAAAAAATGCAAAAAAAATGCAAAAAAATCCACAAAAAAATGCAAAAAAAATGCAAAAAAAATGCTAAAAAAAATGCAAAAAAAATGCAAAAAAATGCAAAAAAAAATGCAAAAAAAATGCAAAAAAATGCAAAAAAAATGCAAAAAAAAAATGCAAAAAAAACCACAAAAATGCAAAAAAAATGCAAAAAAATCCACAAAAAAATGCAAAAAAAATGCAAAAAAAATGCTAAAAAAAATGCAAAAAAATGCAAAAAAATGCAAAAAAAAATGCAAAAAAAAATGCAAAAAAAATGCAAAAAAAATGCAAAAAAAAATGCAAAAAAAAATGCAAAAAAAATGCAAAAAAAATGCAAAAAAAAATGCAAAAAAAACCACAAAAAATGCAAAAAAAAATGCAAAAAAATCCACAAAAAAATGCAAAAAAAATGCAAAAAAATGCTAAAAAAAAATGCAAAAAAAATGCAAAAAAAAAAATGCAAAAAAATGCAAAAAAAAATGCAAAAAACCCACAAAAAATGCAAAAAAAATGCAAAAAAATCCACAAAAAAATGCAAAAAAAATGCAAAAAAAATGCTAAAAAAAATGCAAAAAAAATGCAAAAAAATGCAAAAAAAAATGCAAAAAAAAATGCAAAAAAAATGCAAAAAAAAATGCAAAAAAAATGCAAAAAAAAATGCAAAAAAAAAATGCAAAAAAACCCACAAAAAATGCAAAAAAAATGCAAAAAAATCCACAAAAAAATGCAAAAAAAATGCAAAAAAAATGCTAAAAAAAATGCAAAAAAAATGCAAAAAAAAATGCAGAAAAATCCACAAAAAAATGCAAAAAAATGCAAAAAAAAATGCAAAAAAATCCACAAAAAAATGCAAAAAAAATGCAAAAAAATGCTAAAAAAATGCAAAAAAAATGCAAAAAAATGAAAAAAAAATGCAAAAAAAAATGCAAAAAAACCCACAAAAAATGCAAAAAAAATGCAAAAAAATCCACAAAAAAATGCAAAAAAAATGCAAAAAAAATGCTAAAAAAAATGCAAAAAAAATGCAAAAAAAATGCAAAAAAAATCACAAAAAATGCAAAAAAAAATGCAAAAAAATCCACAAAAAAATGCAAAAAAAATGCAAAAAAATGCAAAAAAAATGCAAAAAAATGCAAAAAAAAAATGCAGAAAAATCCACAAAAAAATGCAAAAAAAAATGCAAAAAAATCCACAAAAAAATGCAAAAAAAATGCAAAAAAATCCACAAAAAATGCAAAAAAAATGCAAAAAAATCCACAAAAAAATGCAAAAAAAATGCAAAAAAATGCAAAAAAAAATGCAGAAAAATCCACAAAAAAATGCAAAAAAAATGTAAAAAAATCCACAAAAAAATGCAAAAAAAATGCAAAAAAATCCACAAAAAAATGCAAAAAAAATGCAAAAAAAATGCTAAAAAAAATGCAAAAAAATTGCAAAAAAAATGCTAAAAAAAATGCAAAAAAAATGCAAAAAAATGCAAAAAAAATGCAAAAAAAATGCAATAAAAATGCAAAAAAAATGCAAAAAAACCCACAAAAAATGCAAAAAAAAATGCAGAAAAATCCACAAAAAAATGCAAAAAAAAATGCAAAAAAATCCACAAAAAAATGCAAAAAAAATGCAAAAAAAATGCTAAAAAAAATGCAAAAAAATGCAAAAAAATGCAAAAAAAATGCAAAAAAAAATGCAAAAAAAATGCAAAAAAAAATGCAAAAAAAAATGCAAAAAAACCCACAAAAAATGCAAAAAAAAATGCAAAAAAATCCACAAAAAAATGCAAAAAAAATGCAAAAAAAATGCTAAAAAAAATGCAAAAAAAATGCAAAAAAAATGCAGAAAAATCCACAAAAAAATGCAAAAAGAAATGCAAAAAAATGCAAAAAAAATGCAAAAAAAACACAAAAAAATGCAAAAAAAAAATGCAGAAAAATCCACAAAAAAATGCAAAAAAAATGCAAAAAAAATGCAAAAAAAAATGCAGAAAAATCCACAAAAAAATGCAAAAAAAAATGCAAAAAAATCCACAAAAAAATGCAAAAAAATGCAAAAAAATCCACAAAAAAATGCAAAAAAAATGCAAAAAAATTGCAAAAAAAATGCTAAAAAAAATGCAAAAAAAATGCAAAAAAATGCAAAAAAAATGCAAAAAAAAATGCAAAAAAAACCACAAAAAATGCAAAAAAAAATGCAGAAAAATCCACAAAAAAATGCAGAAAAATCCACAAAAAATGCAAAAAAAATGCAAAAAAATCCACAAAAAAATGCAAAAAAAATGCAAAAAAAATGCTAAAAAAAATGCAAAAAAAAATGCAAAAAAAATGCAAAAAAAATGCAAAAAAAAAATGCAGAAAAATCCACAAAAAAATGCAAAAAAAATGCAAAAAAAATGCAAAAAAAAATGCAAAAAAAATGCAAAAAAAAATGCAGAAAAATCCACAAAAAAATGCAAAAAAAAATGCAAAAAAATGCAAAAAAAAATGCAAAAAAACCACAAAAAATGCAAAAAAAAATGCAAAAAAAACCACAAAAAATGCAAAAAAAATGCAAAAAAATCCACAAAAAAATGCAAAAAAAATGCAAAAAAAATGCTAAAAAAAATGCAAAAAAAATGCAAAAAAAACCACAAAAAATGCAAAAAAAATGCAAAAAAATCCACAAAAAAATGCAAAAAAAATGCAAAAAAAATGCTAAAAAAAATGCAAAAAAAATGCAAAAAAATGCAAAAAAAAATGCAAAAAAAATGCAAAAAAAATGCAAAAAAAATGCAAAAAAAAATGCAAAAAAACCACAAAAATGCAAAAAAAATGCAAAAAAATCCACAAAAAAATGCAAAAAAAATGCAAAAAAAATGCTAAAAAAAATGCAAAAAAAATGCAAAAAAAATGCAAAAAAAAACACAAAAAATGCAAAAAAAAATGCAAAAAAATCCACAAAAAAATGCAAAAAAAATGCAAAAAAAATGCTAAAAAAAATGCAAAAAAAATGCAAAAAAAAAATGCAGAAAAATCCACAAAAAAATGCAAAAAAAAATGCAAAAAAATCCACAAAAAAATGCAAAAAAAATGCAAAGAAATCCACAAAAAAATGCAAAAAAAATGCAAAAAAAATGCTAAAAAAAATGCAAAAAAAATGCAAAAAAATGCAAAAAAAAATGCAAAAAAAATGCAAAAAAAATGCAAAAAAAATGCAAAAAAAAATGCAAAAAAAACCACAAAAATGCAAAAAAAATGCAAAAAAATCCACAAAAAAATGCAAAAAAAATGCAAAAAAAATGCTAAAAAAAATGCAAAAAAAATGCAAAAAAAATGCAAAAAAAACCACAAAAAATGCAAAAAAAAATGCAAAAAAATCCACAAAAAAATGCAAAAAAAATGCAAAAAAAATGCTAAAAAAAATGCAAAAAAAATGCAAAAAAATGCAAAAAAAAATGCAAAAAAAATGCAAAAAAAATGCAAAAAAAATGCAAAAAAAAATGCAAAAAAACCACAAAAATGCAAAAAAAATGCAAAAAAATCCACAAAAAAATGCAAAAAAAATGCAAAAAAAATGCTAAAAAAAATGCAAAAAAAATGCAAAAAAAATGCAAAAAAAAACACAAAAAATGCAAAAAAAAATGCAAAAAAATCCACAAAAAAATGCAAAAAAAAATGCAAAAAAATCCACAAAAAAATGCAAAAAAATGCAAAAAAATCCACAAAAAAATGCAAAAAAAATGCAAAAAAATTGCAAAAAAAATGCTAAAAAAAAATGCAAAAAAAATGCAAAAAAATGCAAAAAAAAATGCAAAAAAAATGCAATAAAAATCCACAAAAAAATGCAAAAAAAATGCAAAAAAATGCAAAAAAAAATGCAAAAAAATGCAAAAAAAAAATGCAGAAAAATCCACAAAAAAATGCAAAAAAAAATGCAAAAAAATCCACAAAAAAATGCAAAAAAAATGCAAAAAAATCCACAAAAAAATGCAAAAAAATCCACAAAAAAATGCAAAAAAAATGCAAAAAAAACCACAAAAAATGCAAAAAAAATGCAAAAAAATCCACAAAAAAATGCAAAAAAAATGCAAAAAAAATGCTAAAAAAAATGCAAAAAAAATGCAAAAAAATGCAAAAAAAAATGCAAAAAAAATGCAAAAAAAATGCAAAAAAAATGCAAAAAAAAATGCAAAAAAAACCACAAAAATGCAAAAAAAATGCAAAAAAATCCACAAAAAAATGCAAAAAAAATGCAAAAAAAATGCTAAAAAAAATGCAAAAAAAATGCAAAAAAAATGCAAAAAAAACCACAAAAAATGCAAAAAAAAATGCAAAAAAATCCACAAAAAAATGCAAAAAAAATGCAAAAAAAATGCTAAAAAAAATGCAAAAAAAATGCAAAAAAAAAAATGCAGAAAAATCCACAAAAAAATGCAAAAAAAAATGCAAAAAAATCCACAAAAAAATGCAAAAAAATGCAAAAAAATCCACAAAAAAATGCAAAAAAAATGCAAAAAAATTGCAAAAAAAATGCTAAAAAAAAATGCAAAAAAAAATGCAAAAAAATGCAAAAAAAAATGCAAAAAAAATGCAATAAAAATCCACAAAAAAATGCAAAAAAAATGCAAAAAAATGCAAAAAAAAATGCAAAAAAATGCAAAAAAAAATGCAGAAAAATCCACAAAAAAATGCAAAAAAAAATGCAAAAAAATCCACAAAAAAATGCAAAAAAAATGCAAAAAAATCCACAAAAAAATGCAAAAAAAATGCAAAAAAATCCACAAAAAAATGCAAAAAAAATGCAAAAAAATCCACAAAAAAATGCAAAAAAAATGCAAAAAAATCCACAAAAAAATGCAAAAAAAATGCAAAAAAATTGCAAAAAAAATGCTAAAAAAAATGCAAAAAAAATGCAAAAAAATGCAAAAAAAAATTAAAAAAAAATGCAAAAAAAACCACAAAAAATGCAAAAAGAAATGCAGAAAAATCCACAAAAAAATGCAAAAAAAATGCAAAAAAATGCAAAAAAAAATGCAAAAAACCACAAAAAATGCAAAAAAAAATGCAAAAAAATCCACAAAAAAATGCAAAAAAAATGCAAAAAAATCCACAAAAAAATGCAAAAAAAATGCAAAAAAATTGCAAAAAAAATGCTAAAAAAAATGCAAAAAAAATGCAAAAAAATGCAAAAAAAAATTCAAAAAAAATGCAAAAAAAACCACAAAAAATGCAAAAAGAAATGCAGAAAAATCCACAAAAAAATGCAAAAAAAAATGCAAAAAAATGCAAAAAAAAATGCAAAAAACCACAAAAATGCAAAAAAAAATGCAAAAAAATCCACAAAAAAATGCAAAAAAATGCAAAAAAAATGCTAAAAAAAATGCAAAAAAAATGCAAAAAAATGCAAAAAAAAATGCAAAAAAAAATGCAAAAAAAATGCAAAAAAAATGCAAAAAAAAATGCAAAAAAAACCACAAAAAATGCAAAAAAAAATGCAAAAAAATCCACAAAAAATGCAAAAAAAATGCAAAAAAAATGCTAAAAAAAATGCAAAAAAAATGCAAAAAAATGCAAAAAAAACCCACAAAAAATGCAAAAAAAAATGCAAAAAAATCCACAAAAAAATGCAAAAAAAATGCAAAAAAAATGCTAAAAAAAATGCAAAAAAAATGCAAAAAAAAAATGCCACAAAAAAATGCAAAAAAAAATGCAAAAAAATCCACAAAAAAATGCAAAAAAAATGCAAAAAAATCCACAAAAAAATGCAAAAAAAATGCAAAAAAATTGCAAAAAAAATGCTAAAAAAAAATGCAAAAAAATGCAAAAAAAATGCTAAAAAAAATGCAAAAAAAATGCAAAAAAAAATGCAGAAAAATCCACAAAAAAATGCAAAAAAAAATGCAAAAAAATCCACAAAAAAATGCAAAAAAAATGCAAAAAAATGCAAAAAAAATGCAAAAAAAATGCAATAAAAATCCACAAAAAAATGCAAAAAAAATGCAAAAAAATGCAAAAAAAAATGCAAAAAAATGCAAAAAAAAAATGCAGAAAAATCCACAAAAAAATGCAAAAAAAAATGCAAAAAAATCCACAAAAAAATGCAAAAAAAATGCAAAAAAATCCACAAAAAAATGCAAAAAAAATGCAAAAAAATCCACAAAAAAATGCAAAAAAAATGCAAAAAAATCCACAAAAAAATGCAAAAAAAATGCAAAAAAATCCACAAAAAAATGCAAAAAAAATGCAAAAAAATTGCAAAAAAAATGCTAAAAAAAAATGCAAAAAAAATGCAAAAAAATGCAAAAAAAATGCAAAAAAAATGCAATAAAAATGCAAAAAAAAATGCAAAAAAAAATGCAAAAAAACCACAAAAAATGCAAAAAAAAATGCAGAAAAATCCACAAAAAAATGCAAAAAAAAATGCAAAAAAATCCACAAAAAAATGCAAAAAAAATGCAAAAAAAATGCTAAAAAAAATGCAAAAAAAATGCAAAAAAATGCAAAAAAAAATGCAAAAAAAAATGCAAAAAAAATGCAAAAAAAAATGCAAAAAAAAATGCAAAAAAACCCACAAAAAAATGCAAAAAAAATGCAAAAAAATCCACAAAAAAATGCAAAAAAAATGCAAAAAAATCCACAAAAAAATGCAAAAAAAATGCAAAAAATTGCAAAAAAAAATGCTAAAAAAAATGCAAAAAAAATCACAAAAAATGCAAAAAAAATGCAGAAAAATCCACAAAAAAATGCAAAAAAAATGCAAAAAAATCCACAAAAAAATGCAAAAAATATGCAAAAAAATCCACAAAAAAATGCAAAAAAAATGCAAAAAAATTGCAAAAAAAATGCTAAAAAAAAATGCAAAAAAAATGCAAAAAAATGCAAAAAAAATGCAAAAAAAATGCAATAAAAATGCAAAAAAAAATGCAAAAAAAAATGCAAAAAAAACCACAAAAAATGCAAAAAAAAATGCAGAAAAATCCACAAAAAAATGCAAAAAAAAATGCAAAAAAATCCACAAAAAAATGCAAAAAAAATGCAAAAAAAATGCTAAAAAAAATGCAAAAAAAATGCAAAAAAATGCAAAAAAAAATGCAAAAAAAAAATGCAAAAAAAATGCAAAAAAAAATGCAAAAAAAATGCAAAAAAACCCACAAAAAAATGCAAAACAAATGCAAAAAAATCCACAAAAAAATGCAAAAAAATGCAAAAAAATCCACAAAAAAATGCAAAAAAAATGCAAAAAATTGCAAAAAAAAATGCTAAAAAAAATGCAAAAAAAATCACAAAAAATGCAAAAAAAAATGCAGAAAAATCCACAAAAAAATGCAAAAAAAATGCAAAAAAATCCACAAAAAAATGCAAAAAAAAATGCAAAAAAATCCACAAAAAAATGCAAAAAAAATGCAAAAAAATCCACAAAAAAATGCAAAAAAAATGCAAAAAAATTGCAAAAAAAATGCTAAAAAAAATGCAAAAAAAATGCAAAAAAATGCAAAAAAAAATTCAAAAAAAATGCAAAAAAACCCACAAAAAATGCAAAAAAAAATGCAGAAAAATCCACAAAAAAATGCAAAAAAAAATGCAAAAAAATGCAAAAAAAAATGCAAAAAAACCACAAAAAATGCAAAAAAAAATGCAAAAAAATCCACAAAAAAATGCAAAAAAAATGCAAAAAAATGCTAAAAAAAATGCAAAAAAAATGCAAAAAAAATGCAAAAAAATGCAAAAAAAAATGCAAAAAAAAATGCAAAAAAAATGCTAAAAAAAATGCAAAAAAAATGCAAAAAAATGCAAAAAAAAATTCAAAAAAAATGCAAAAAAACCCACAAAAAATGCAAAAAAAATGCAGAAAAATCCACAAAAAAATGCAAAAAAAAATGCAAAAAAATGCAAAAAAAAATGCAAAAAAACCACAAAAAATGCAAAAAAAAATGCAAAAAAATCCACAAAAAAATGCAAAAAAAATGCAAAAAAAATGCTAAAAAAAATGCAAAAAAAATGCAAAAAAATGCAAAAAAAAATGCAAAAAAAAATGCAAAAAAAAATGCAAAAAAAATGCAAAAAAAAATGCAAAAAAAACCACAAAAAATGCAAAAAAATTGCAAAAAAATCCACAAAAAAATGCAAAAAAAATGCAAAAAAAATGCTAAAAAAAATGCTAAAAAAAATGCAAAAAAAATGCAAAAAAATGCAAAAAAAAATGCAAAAAAAAATGCAAAAAAAAATGCAAAAAAAATGCAAAAAAAAAAGCAAAAAAAACCACAAAAAATGCAAAAAAAATGCAAAAAAATCCACAAAAAAATGCAAAAAAAATGCAAAAAAAATGCTAAAAAAAAATGCAAAAAAAATGCAAAAAAAATGCAAAAAAAACCACAAAAAATGCAAAAAAAAAAGCAAAAAAATCCACAAAAAAATGCAAAAAAAATGCAAAAAAAATGCTAAAAAAAATGCAAAAAAAATGCAAAAAAAATGCAGAAAAATCCACAAAAAAATGCAAAAAAAAATGCAAAAAAATCCACAAAAAAATGCAAAAAAAAATGCAAAAAAATCCACAAAAAAATGCAAAAAAAATGCAAAAAAATTGCAAAAAAAATGCTAAAAAAAATGCAAAAAAAATGCAAAAAAATGCTAAAAAAAATGCAAAAAAAATGCAAAAAAAAATTGCAGAAAAATCCACAAAAAAATGCAAAAAAAAATGCAAAAAAATCCACAAAAAAATGCAAAAAAAATGCAAAAAAATGCAAAAAAAAATGCAAAAAAAATGCAATAAAAATCCACAAAAAAATGCAAAAAAAATGCAAAAAAATGCAAAAAAAAATGCAAAAAAATGCAAAAAAAAATGCAGAAAAATCCACAAAAAAATGCAAAAAAAAATGCAAAAAAATCCACAAAAAAATGCAAAAAAAATGCAAAAAAATCCACAAAAAAATGCAAAAAAAATGCAAAAAAATCCACAAAAAAATGCAAAAAAAATGCAAAAAAATCCACAAAAAAATGCAAAAAAAATGCAAAAAAATCCACAAAAAAATGCAAAAAAAAATGCAAAAAAATCCACAAAAAAATGCAAAAAAAATGCAAAAAAATCCACAAAAAAATGCAAAAAAAATGCAAAAAAATTGCAAAAAAAATGCTAAAAAAAATGCAAAAAAAATGCAAAAAAATGCAAAAAAAAATTCAAAAAAAATGCAAAAAAACCCACAAAAAATGCAAAAAAAAATGCAGAAAAATCCACAAAAAAATGCAAAAAAAAATGCAAAAAAAATGCAAAAAAATGCAAAAAAAATGCAAAAAAAAATGCAAAAAAAAATGCAAAAAAAATGCAAAAAAAAATGCAAAAAAAACCACAAAAAATGCAAAAAAATTGCAAAAAAATCCACAAAAAAATGCAAAAAAAATGCAAAAAAAATGCTAAAAAAAATGCTAAAAAAAATGCAAAAAAAATGCAAAAAAATGCAAAAAAAAATGCAAAAAAAAATGCAAAAAAAAATGCAAAAAAAATGCAAAAAAAAATGCAAAAAAAACCACAAAAAATGCAAAAAAAATGCAAAAAAATCCACAAAAAAATGCAAAAAAAATGCAAAAAAATGCTAAAAAAAATGCAAAAAAAATGCAAAAAAAATGCAAAAAAAACCACAAAAAATGCAAAAAAAAATGCAAAAAAATCCACAAAAAAATGCAAAAAAAATGCAAAAAAAATGCTAAAAAAAATGCAAAAAAAATGCAAAAAAAATGCAGAAAAATCCACAAAAAAATGCAAAAAAATCCACAAAAAAATGCAAAAAAAATGCAAAAAAATCCACAAAAAAATGCAAAAAAAATGCAAAAAAATTGCAAAAAAAATGCTAAAAAAAAATGCAAAAAAAATGCAAAAAAAATGCTAAAAAAAATGCAAAAAAAATGCAAAAAAAAAATGCAGAAAAATCCACAAAAAAATGCAAAAAAAAATGCAAAAAAATCCACAAAAAAATGCAAAAAAAATGCAAAAAAATGCAAAAAAAAATGCAAAAAAAATGCAATAAAAATCCACAAAAAAATGCAATAAAAATCCACAAAAAAATGCAAAAAAAATGCAAAAAAATGCAAAAAAAAATGCAAAAAAATGCAAAAAAAATGCAGAAAAATCCACAAAAAAATGCAAAAAAAAATGCAAAAAAATCCACAAAAAAATGCAAAAAAAATGTAAAAAAATCCACAAAAAAATGCAAAAAAAATGCAAAAAAATCCACAAAAAAATGCAAAAAAAATGCAAAAAAATCCACAAAAAAATGCAAAAAAAATGCAATAAAATCCACAAAAAAATGCAAAAAAAAATGCAAAAAAATCCACAAAAAAATGCAAAAAAAATGCAAAAAAATCCACAAAAAAATGCAAAAAAAATGCAAAAAAATTGCAAAAAAAATGCTAAAAAAAATGCAAAAAAAATGCAAAAAAATGCAAAAAAAAATTCAAAAAAAATGCAAAAAAACCCACAAAAAATGCAAAAAAAAATGCAGAAAAATCCACAAAAAAATGCAAAAAAAAATGCAAAAAAATGCAAAAAAAAATGCAAAAAAACCACAAAAAATGCAAAAAAAAATGCAAAAAAATCCACAAAAAAATGCAAAAAAAATGCAAAAAAAATGCTAAAAAAAATGCAAAAAAAATGCAAAAAAATGCAAAAAAAAATGCAAAAAAAAATGCAAAAAAAAATGCAAAAAAAATGCAAAAAAAAATGCAAAAAAACCACAAAAAATGCAAAAAAAATGCAAAAAAATCCACAAAAAAATGCAAAAAAAATGCAAAAAAAATGCTAAAAAAAATGCAAAAAAAATGCAAAAAAAATGCAAAAAAATGCAAAAAAAAATGCAAAAAAAAATGCAAAAAAAAATGCAAAAAAAATGCAAAAAAAAATGCAAAAAAAATGCTAAAAAAAATGCAAAAAAAATGCAAAAAAAATGCAGAAAAATCCACAAAAAAATGCAAAAAAAAATGCAAAAAAATGCAAAAAAAAATGCAAAAAAACCACAAAAAATGCAAAAAAAAAAATGCAAAAAAATCCACAAAAAAATGCAAAAAAAATGCAAAAAAAATGCTAAAAAAAATGCAAAAAAAATGCAAAAAAATGCAAAAAAAAATGCAAAAAAAAATGCAAAAAAAAATGCAAAAAAAATGCAAAAAAAAATTGCAAAAAAACCACAAAAAATGCAAAAAAAATGCAAAAAAATCCACAAAAAAATGCAAAAAAAATGCAAAAAAAATGCTAAAAAAAATGCAAAAAAAATGCAAAAAAAATGCAAAAAAATGCAAAAAAAAATGCAAAAAAAAATGCAAAAAAAAATGCAAAAAAAATGCAAAAAAAAATGCAAAAAAAATGCTAAAAAAAATGCAAAAAAAATGCAAAAAAAATGCAGAAAAATCCACAAAAAAATGCAAAAAAAAATGCAAAAAAATCCACAAAAAAATGCAAAAAAAATGCAAAAAAATCCACAAAAAAATGCAAAAAAAATGCAAAAAAATTGCAAAAAAATGCTAAAAAAAATGCAAAAAAAATGCAAAAAAAATGCTAAAAAAAAATGCAAAAAAAATGCAAAAAAAAATGCAGAAAAATCCACAAAAAAATGCAAAAAAAAATGCAAAAAAATCCACAAAAAAATGCAAAAAAAATGCAAAAAAATGCAAAAAAAAATGCAAAAAAAATGCAATAAAAATCCACAAAAAAATGCAAAAAAAATGCAAAAAAATGCAAAAAAAAATGCAAAAAAATGCAAAAAAAAATGCAGAAAAATCCACAAAAAAATGCAAAAAAAAATGCAAAAAAATCCACAAAAAAATGCAAAAAAAATGCAAAAAAATCCACAAAAAAATGCAAAAAAAATGCAAAAAAATCCACAAAAAAATGCAAAAAAAATGCAAAAAAATCCACAAAAAAATGCAAAAAAAAATGCAAAAAAATCCACAAAAAAATGCAAAAAAAATGCAAAAAAATCCACAAAAAAATGCAAAAAAAAATGCAAAAAAATTGCAAAAAAAATGCTAAAAAAAATGCAAAAAAAATGCAAAAAAATGCAAAAAAAAATGCAAAAAAATGCAATAAAAATGCAAAAAAAAATGCAAAAAAAAAATGCAAAAAAAACCACAAAAAATGCAAAAAAAAATGCAGAAAAATCCACAAAAAAATGCAAAAAAAAATGCAAAAAAATCCACAAAAAAATGCAAAAAAAATGCAAAAAAAATGCTAAAAAAATGCAAAAAAAATGCAAAAAAATGCAAAAAAAAATGCAAAAAAAAATGCAAAAAAAATGCAAAAAAATCCACAAAAAAATGCAAAAAAATGCAAAAAATTGCAAAAAAAATGCTAAAAAAAATGCAAAAAAATCACAAAAAATGCAAAAAAAAATTCAGAAAAATCCACAAAAAAATGCAAAAAAAATGCAAAAAAATCCACAAAAAAATGCAAAAAAAATGCAAAAAAATCCACAAAAAAATGCAAAAAAAATGCAAAAAAATCCACAAAAAAATGCAAAAAAATGCAAAAAAATGCAAAAAAAAATGCAGAAAAATCCACAAAAAAATGCAAAAAAAAATGCAAAAAAATCCACAAAAAAATGCAAAAAAAATGCAAAAAAAATCCACAAAAAAATGCAAAAAAATGCAAAAAAAATGCTAAAAAAAATGCAAAAAAAATGCAAAAAAAAAATGCAGAAAAATCCACAAAAAAATGCAAAAAAAAATGCAAAAAAATGCAAAAAAAAATGCAAAAAAAAACACAAAAAATGCAAAAAAAAATGCAAAAAAATCCACAAAAAAATGCAAAAAAAATGCAAAAAAAATGCTAAAAAAAATGCAAAAAAATGCAAAAAAATGCAAAAAAAAATGCAAAAAAAAATGCAAAAAAAATGCAAAAAAAAATGCAAAAAAAATGCTAAAAAAAATGCAAAAAAACCCACAAAAAATGCAAAAAAAAAATGCAAAAAAATCCACAAAAAAATGCAAAAAAAATGCAAAAAAAATGCTAAAAAAAATGCAAAAAAAATGCAAAAAAAAAATGCAGAAAAATCCACAAAAAAATGCAAAAAAAAATGCAAAAAAATGCAAAAAAAAATGCAAAAAAACCACAAAAAATGCAAAAAAAAATGCAAAAAAATCCACAAAAAAATGCAAAAAAAATGCAAAAAAAATGCTAAAAAAAATGCAAAAAAAATGCAAAAAAATGCAAAAAAACCCACAAAAAATGCAAAAAAAAATGCAAAAAAATCCACAAAAAAATGCAAAAAAAATGCAAAAAAAATGCTAAAAAAATGCAAAAAAAATGCAATAAAAATCCACAAAAAAATGCAAAAAAAATGCAAAAAAATGCAAAAAAAAATGCAAAAAAATGCAAAAAAAAATGCAGAAAAATCCACAAAAAAATGCAAAAAAAAATGCAAAAAAATCCACAAAAAAATGCAAAAAAAATGCAAAAAAATCCACAAAAAAATGCAAAAAAAATGCAAAAAAATCCACAAAAAAATGCAAAAAAAATGCAAAAAAATCCACAAAAAAATGCAAAAAAAATGCAAAAAAATCCACAAAAAAATGCAAAAAAATGCAAAAAAATTGCAAAAAAAATGCTAAAAAAAAATGCAAAAAAAATGCAAAAAAATGCAAAAAAAATGCAAAAAAAATGCAATAAAAATGCAAAAAAAATGCAAAAAAAAATGCAAAAAAAACCACAAAAAATGCAAAAAAAAATGCAGAAAAATCCACAAAAAAATGCAAAAAAAAATGCAAAAAAATCCACAAAAAAATGCAAAAAAAATGCTAAAAAAAATGCAAAAAAAATGCAAAAAAATGCAAAAAAAAATGCAAAAAAAAATGCAAAAAAAATGCAAAAAAAAATGCAAAAAAAATGCAAAAAAACCCACAAAAAAATGCAAAAAAAATGCAAAAAAATCCACAAAAAAATGCAAAAAAAATGCAAAAAAATCCACAAAAAAATGCAAAAAAAATGCAAAAAATTGCAAAAAAAATGCTAAAAAAAATGCAAAAAAAATCACAAAAAATGCAAAAAAAAATGCAGAAAAATCCACAAAAAAATGCAAAAAAAATGCAAAAAAATCCACAAAAAAATGCAAAAAAAAATGCAAAAAAATCCACAAAAAAATGCAAAAAAAATGCAAAAAAATCCACAAAAAAATGCAAAAAAAATGCAAAAAAATTGCAAAAAAAATGCTAAAAAAAATGCAAAAAAAATGCAAAAAAAAATTCAAAAAAATGCAAAAAAACCCACAAAAAATGCAAAAAAAAATGCAGAAAAATCCACAAAAAAATGCAAAAAAAAATGCAAAAAAATGCAAAAAAAAATGCAAAAAAACCACAAAAAATGCAAAAAAAAATGCAAAAAAATCCACAAAAAAATGCAAAAAAAATGCAAAAAAAATGCTAAAAAAAATGCAAAAAAAATGCAAAAAAATGCAAAAAAAAATGCAAAAAAAATGCAAAAAAAAATGCAAAAAAAAATGCAAAAAAAACCACAAAAAATGCAAAAAAATGCAAAAAAATCCACAAAAAAATGCAAAAAAAATGCAAAAAAAATGCTAAAAAAATGCAAAAAAAATGCAAAAAAAATGCAAAAAAAACCACAAAAAATGCAAAAAAAAATGCAAAAAAATCCACAAAAAAATGCAAAAAAAATGCAAAAAAAATGCTAAAAAAAATGCAAAAAAAATGCAAAAAAAATGCAGAAAAATCCACAAAAAAATGCAAAAAAAAATGCAAAAAAATCCACAAAAAAATGCAAAAAAAATGCAAAAAAATCCACAAAAAAATGCAAAAAAAATGCAAAAAAATTGCAAAAAAAATGCTAAAAAAAAATGCAAAAAAAATGCAAAAAAAATGCTAAAAAAAATGCAAAAAAAATGCAAAAAAAAATGCAGAAAAATCCACAAAAAAATGCAAAAAAAATGCAAAAAAATCCACAAAAAAATGCAAAAAAAATGCAAAAAAATGCAAAAAAAAATGCAAAAAAAATGCAATAAAAATCCACAAAAAAATGCAAAAAAAATGCAAAAAAATGCAAAAAAAAATGCAAAAAAATGCAAAAAAAAATGCAGAAAAATCCACAAAAAAATGCAAAAAAAAATGCAAAAAAATCCACAAAAAAATGCAAAAAAAATGCAAAAAAATCCACAAAAAAATGCAAAAAAAATGCAAAAAAATCCACAAAAAATGCAAAAAAAATGCAAAAAAATCCACAAAAAAATGCAAAAAAAATGCAAAAAAATTGCAAAAAAAATGCTAAAAAAAATGCAAAAAAAATGCAAAAAAATGCAAAAAAAAATGCAAAAAAAATGCAATAAAAATGCAAAAAAAAATGCAAAAAAAAATGCAAAAAAAACCACAAAAAATGCAAAAAAAAATGCAGAAAAATCCACAAAAAAATGCAAAAAAAAATGCAAAAAAATCCACAAAAAAATGCAAAAAAAATGCAAAAAAAATGCTAAAAAAAATGCAAAAAAAATGCAAAAAAATGTAAAAAAAAATGCAAAAAAAAATGCAAAAAAAATGCAAAAAAAAATGCAAAAAAAATGCAAAAAAAACCCACAAAAAATGCAAAAAAAATGCAAAAAAATCCACAAAAAAATGCAAAAAAAATGCAAAAAAATCCACAAAAAAATGCAAAAAAATGCAAAAAATTGCAAAAAAAATGCTAAAAAAATGCAAAAAAATCACAAAAAATGCAAAAAAAAATGCAGAAAAATCCACAAAAAAATGCAAAAAAAATGCAAAAAAATCCACAAAAAAATGCAAAAAAAATGCAAAAAAATCCACAAAAAAATGCAAAAAAAATGCAAAAAAATCCACAAAAAAATGCAAAAAAAATGCAAAAAAATGCAAAAAAAAATGCAAAAAAATGCAAAAAAATGCAAAAAAAAATGCAAAAAAAATGCAATAAAAATGCAAAAAAAAATGCAAAAAAAAATGCATAAAAAACCACAAAAAATGCAAAAAAAAATGCAGAAAAATCCACAAAAAAATGCAAAAAAAAATGCAAAAAAATCCACAAAAAAATGCAAAAAAAATGCAAAAAAAATGCTAAAAAAAATGCAAAAAAAATGCAAAAAAATGTAAAAAAAAATGCAAAAAAAAATGCAAAAAAAATGCAAAAAAAAATGCAAAAAAAATGCAAAAAAAACCCACAAAAAATGCTAAAAAAAATGCAAAAAAATCCACAAAAAAATGCAAAAAAAATGCAAAAAAATCCACAAAAAAATGCAAAAAAATGCAAAAAATTGCAAAAAAAATGCTAAAAAAATGCAAAAAAATCACAAAAAATGCAAAAAAAAATGCAGAAAAATCCACAAAAAAATGCAAAAAAAATGCAAAAAAATCCACAAAAAAATGCAAAAAAAAATGCAAAAAAATCCACAAAAAAATGCAAAAAAAATGCAAAAAAATCCACAAAAAAATGCAAAAAAAATGCAAAAAAATCCACAAAAAAATGCAAAAAAAATGCAAAAAAATCCACAAAAAAATGCAAAAAAAATGCAAAAAAATTGCAAAAAAAATGCTAAAAAAAATGCAAAAAAAATGCAAAAAAATGCAAAAAAAAATGCAAAAAAAATGCAATAAAAATGCAAAAAAAAATGCAAAAAAAAATGCAAAAAAAACCACAAAAAATGCAAAAAAAAATGCAGAAAAATCCACAAAAAAATGCAAAAAAAAATGCAAAAAAATCCACAAAAAAATGCAAAAAAAATGCAAAAAAAATGCTAAAAAAAATGCAAAAAAAATGCAAAAAAATGTAAAAAAAAATGCAAAAAAAAATGCAAAAAAAATGCAAAAAAAAATGCAAAAAAAATGCAAAAAAACCCACAAAAAATGCAAAAAAAATGCAAAAAAATCCACAAAAAAATGCAAAAAAAATGCAAAAAAATCCACAAAAAAATGCAAAAAAATGCAAAAAATTGCAAAAAAAATGCTAAAAAAATGCAAAAAAATCACAAAAAATGCAAAAAAAAAATGCAGAAAAATCCACAAAAAAATGCAAAAAAAATGCAAAAAAATCCACAAAAAAATGCAAAAAAAATGCAAAAAAATCCACAAAAAAATGCAAAAAAAATGCAAAAAAATGCAAAAAAAAATGCAGAAAAATCCACAAAAAAATGCAAAAAAAAATGCAAAAAAATCCACAAAAAAATGCAAAAAAAATGCAAAAAAATCCACAAAAAAATGCAAAAAAAATGCAAAAAAAATGCTAAAAAAAATGCTAAAAAAATGCAAAAAAATCACAAAAAATGCAAAAAAAAAATGCAGAAAAATCCACAAAAAAATGCAAAAAAAAATGCAAAAAAATGCAAAAAAAAATGCAAAAAAAACCACAAAAAATGCAAAAAAAAATGCAAAAAAATCCACAAAAAAATGCAAAAAAAATGCAAAAAAAATGCTAAAAAAAATGCAAAAAAATGCAAAAAAATGCAAAAAAAAAATGCAAAAAAAATGCAAAAAAAATGCAAAAAAAATGCAAAAAAAATGCTAAAAAAAATGCAAAAAAATGCAAAAAAATGCAAAAAAAAATGCAAAAAAAAATGCAAAAAAAATGCTAATAAAAATGCAAAAAAAATGCAAAAAAAAAATGCAGAAAAATCCACAAAAAAATGCAAAAAAAAATGCAAAAAAATGCAAAAAAAAATGCAAAAAAACCACAAAAAATGCAAAAAAAAATGCAAAAAAATCCACAAAAAAATGCAAAAAAAATGCAAAAAAAATGCTAAAAAAAATGCAAAAAAAATGCAAAAAAATGCAAAAAAAAATGCAAAAAAAAATGCAAAAAAATGCAAAAAAAATGCAAAAAAAAATGCAAAAAAATGCAGAAAAATCCACAAAAAAATGCAAAAAAAAATGCAAAAAAATGCAAAAAAAAATGCAAAAAAACCACAAAAAATGCAAAAAAAAATGCAAAAAAATCCACAAAAAAATGCAAAAAAAATGCAAAAAAAATGCTAAAAAAAATGCAAAAAAAATGCAAAAAAATGCAAAAAAAAATGCAAAAAAAATGCAAAAAAAATGCAAAAAAAATGCAAAAAAAAATGCAAAAAAAACCACAAAAATGCAAAAAAAATGCAAAAAAATCCACAAAAAAATGCAAAAAAAATGCTAAAAAAATGCAAAAAAAATGCAAAAAAAAATGCAGAAAAATCCACAAAAAAATGCAAAAAAATTGCAAAAAAATCCACAAAAAAATGCAAAAAAATGCAAAAAAATCCACAAAAAAATGCAAAAAAAATGCAAAAAAATTGCAAAAAAAATGCTAAAAAAAATGCAAAAAAAATGCAAAAAAATGCAAAAAAAAATGCTAAAAAAATGCAATAAAAATCCACAAAAAAATGCAAAAAAAATGCAAAAAAATGCAAAAAAAAATGCAAAAAAATGCAAAAAAAAAAATGCAGAAAAATCCACAAAAAAATGCAAAAAAAAATGCAAAAAAATCCACAAAAAAATGCAAAAAAAATGCAAAAAAATCCACAAAAAAATGCAAAAAAAATGCAAAAAAATCCACAAAAAAATGCAAAAAAAATGCAAAAAAATGCAAAAAAAAATGCAGAAAAATCCACAAAAAAATGCAAAAAAAATGCAAAAAAATCCACAAAAAAATGCAAAAAAAATGCAAAAAAATCCACAAAAAAATGCAAAAAAAATGCAAAAAAATCCACAAAAAAATGCAAAAAAAATGCAAAAAAATTGCAAAAAAAATGCTAAAAAAAATGCAAAAAAAAATGCAAAAAAATGCAAAAAAAAATGCAAAAAAAATGCAATAAAAATGCAAAAAAAAATGCAGAAAAATCCACAAAAAAATGCAAAAAAAAATGCAAAAAAAACCACAAAAAATGCAAAAAAAATGCAAAAAAATCCACAAAAAAATGCAAAAAAAATGCAAAAAAATTGCAAAAAAAATGCTAAAAAAAATGCAAAAAAAATGCAAAAAAATGCAAAAAAAAATGCAAAAAAAATGCAATAAAAATGCAAAAAAAAAATGCAGAAAAATGCAAAAAATATGCAAAAAAAAATGCAAAAAAAACCACAAAAAATGCAAAAAAAAATGCAAAAAAATCCACAAAAAAATGCAAAAAAAAATGCAAAAAAAATGCTAAAAAAAATGCAAAAAAAATAAAAAAATGCAAAAAAACCCACAAAAAATGCAAAAAAAAATGCAAAAAAATCCACAAAAAAATGCAAAAAAAATGCAAAAAAAATGCTAAAAAAAATGCAAAAAAAATGCAAAAAAAAATGCAGAAAAATCCACAAAAAAATGCAAAAAAAAATGCAAAAAAATCCACAAAAAAATGCAAAAAAAATGCAAAAAAATTGCAAAAAAAATGCTAAAAAAAATGCAAAAAAATGCAAAAAAATGCAAAAAAAATGCAAAAAAAATGCAATAAAAATCCACAAAAAAATGCAAAAAAAATGCAAAAAAATGCAAAAAAAAATGCAAAAAAATGCAAAAAAAAAATGCAGAAAAATCCACAAAAAAATGCAAAAAAAAATGCAAAAAAATCCACAAAAAAATGCAAAAAAAATGCAAAAAAATCCACAAAAAAATGCAAAAAAAATGCAAAAAAATCCACAAAAAAATGCAAAAAAAATGCAAAAAAATGCAAAAAAAAATGCAGAAAAATCCACAAAAAAATGCAAAAAAAATGCAAAAAAATCCACAAAAAAATGCAAAAAAAATGCAAAAAAATCCACAAAAAAATGCAAAAAAAATGCAAAAAAATCCACAAAAAAATGCAAAAAAAATGCAAAAAAATTGCAAAAAAAATGCTAAAAAAAATGCAAAAAAAATGCAAAAAAATGCAAAAAAAAATGCAAAAAAAATGCAATAAAAATGCAAAAAAAAAATGCAAAAAAAAATGCAAAAAAAACCACAAAAAATGCAAAAAAAAATGCAGAAAAATCCACAAAAAAATGCAAAAAAAAATGCAAAAAAATCCACAAAAAATGCAAAAAAAATGCAAAAAAAAATGCTAAAAAAAATGCAAAAAAAATGCAAAAAAATGCAAAAAAAAATGCAAAAAAAAATGCAAAAAAAATGCAAAAAAAAATGCAAAAAAAATGCAAAAAAACCCACAAAAAATGCAAAAAAAAATGCAAAAAAATCCACAAAAAAATGCAAAAAAAATGCAAAAAAAATGCTAAAAAAAATGCAAAAAAAATGCAAAAAAAAATGCAGAAAAATCCACAAAAAAATGCAAAAAGAAATGCAAAAAAATGCAAAAAAAATGCAAAAAAACCACAAAAAATGCAAAAAAAATACAGAAAAATCCACAAAAAAATGCAAAAAAAAATGCAAAAAAAATGCAAAAAAAAATGCAGAAAAATCCACAAAAAAATGCAAAAAAAATGCAAAAAAATCCACAAAAAAATGCAAAAAAAATGCAAAAAAATCCACAAAAAAATGCAAAAAAAATGCAAAAAAATTGCAAAAAAAATGCTAAAAAAAATGCAAAAAAAAATGCAAAAAAATGCAAAAAAAATGCAAAAAAAAATGCAAAAAAACCCACAAAAAATGCAAAAAAAATGCAGAAAAATCCACAAAAAAATGCAGAAAAATCCACAAAAAAAATGCAAAAAAAAATGCAAAAAAATCCACAAAAAAATGCAAAAAAAATGCAAAAAAAATGCTAAAAAAATGCAAAAAAAATGCAAAAAAAATGCAAAAAAAATGCAAAAAAAAAATGCAGAAAAATCCACAAAAAAATGCAAAAAAAAATGCAAAAAAAATGCAAAAAAAAAATGCAGAAAAATCCACAAAAAAATGCAAAAAAAAATGCAAAAAAATCCACAAAAAAATGCAAAAAAAATGCAAAAAAAATGCTAAAAAAAATGCAAAAAAATCCACAAAAAAATGCAAAAAAAATGCAAAAAAATCCACAAAAAAATGCAAAAAAAATGCAAAAAAATGCAAAAAAAAATGCAGAAAAATCCACAAAAAAATGCAAAAAAAATGCAAAAAAATCCACAAAAAAATGCAAAAAAAATGCAAAAAAATCCACAAAAAAATGCAAAAAAAATGCAAAAAAATCCACAAAAAAATGCAAAAAAAATGCAAAAAAATTGCAAAAAAAATGCTAAAAAAAATGCAAAAAAAATGCAAAAAAATGCAAAAAAAAATGCAAAAAAAATGCAATAAAAATGCAAAAAAAAAATGCAAAAAAAAATGCAAAAAAAACCACAAAAAATGCAAAAAAAAATGCAGAAAAATCCACAAAAAAATGCAAAAAAAAATGCAAAAAAATCCACAAAAAATGCAAAAAAAATGCAAAAAAAAATGCTAAAAAAAATGCAAAAAAAATGCAAAAAAATGCAAAAAAAAATGCAAAAAAAAATGCAAAAAAAATGCAAAAAAAAATGCAAAAAAAATGCAAAAAAACCCACAAAAAATGCAAAAAAAAATGCAAAAAAATCCACAAAAAAATGCAAAAAAAATGCAAAAAAAATGCTAAAAAAAATGCAAAAAAAATGCAAAAAAAAATGCAGAAAAATCCACAAAAAAATGCAAAAAGAAATGCAAAAAAATGCAAAAAAAATGCAAAAAAACCACAAAAAATGCAAAAAAAATACAGAAAAATCCACAAAAAAATGCAAAAAAAAATGCAAAAAAAATGCAAAAAAAAATGCAGAAAAATCCACAAAAAAATGCAAAAAAAATGCAAAAAAATCCACAAAAAAATGCAAAAAAAATGCAAAAAAATCCACAAAAAAATGCAAAAAAAATGCAAAAAAATTGCAAAAAAAATGCTAAAAAAAATGCAAAAAAAAATGCAAAAAAATGCAAAAAAAATGCAAAAAAAAAATGCAGAAAAATCCACAAAAAAATGCAAAAAAAAATGCAAAAAAAATGCAAAAAAAAAATGCAGAAAAATCCACAAAAAAATGCAAAAAAAAATGCAAAAAAATCCACAAAAAAATGCAAAAAAAATGCAAAAAAAATGCTAAAAAAAATGCAAAAAAATGCAAAAAAATGCAAAAAAAAATGCAAAAAAAAATGCAAAAAAAATGCTAATAAAAATGCAAAAAAAATGCAAAAAAAAAATGCAGAAAAATCCACAAAAAAATGCAAAAAAAAATGCAAAAAAATGCAAAAAAAAATGCAAAAAAACCACAAAAAATGCAAAAAAAAATGCAAAAAAATCCACAAAAAAATGCAAAAAAAATGCAAAAAAAATGCTAAAAAAAATGCAAAAAAAATGCAAAAAAATGCAAAAAAAAATGCAAAAAAAAATGCAAAAAAATGCAAAAAAAATGCAAAAAAAAATGCAAAAAAATGCAGAAAAATCCACAAAAAAATGCAAAAAAAAATGCAAAAAAATGCAAAAAAAAATGCAAAAAAACCACAAAAAATGCAAAAAAAAATGCAAAAAAATCCACAAAAAAATGCAAAAAAAATGCAAAAAAAATGCTAAAAAAAATGCAAAAAAAATGCAAAAAAATGCAAAAAAAAATGCAAAAAAAATGCAAAAAAAATGCAAAAAAAATGCAAAAAAAAATGCAAAAAAAACCACAAAAATGCAAAAAAAATGCAAAAAAATCCACAAAAAAATGCAAAAAAAATGCTAAAAAAATGCAAAAAAAATGCAAAAAAAAATGCAGAAAAATCCACAAAAAAATGCAAAAAAAATGCAAAAAAATCCACAAAAAAATGCAAAAAAAATGCAAAAAAATCCACAAAAAAATGCAAAAAAAATGCAAAAAAATTGCAAAAAAAATGCTAAAAAAAATGCAAAAAAAAATGCAAAAAAATGCAAAAAAAATGCAAAAAAAAATGCAAAAAAACCCACAAAAAATGCAAAAAAAATGCAGAAAAATCCACAAAAAAATGCAGAAAAATCCACAAAAAAAATGCAAAAAAAAATGCAAAAAAATCCACAAAAAAATGCAAAAAAAATGCAAAAAAAATGCTAAAAAAATGCAAAAAAAATGCAAAAAAAATGCAAAAAAAATGCAAAAAAAAAATGCAGAAAAATCCACAAAAAAATGCAAAAAAAAATGCAAAAAAAATGCAAAAAAAAAATGCAGAAAAATCCACAAAAAAATGCAAAAAAAAATGCAAAAAAATCCACAAAAAAATGCAAAAAAAATGCAAAAAAAATGCTAAAAAAAATGCAAAAAAATGCAAAAAAATGCAAAAAAAAATGCAAAAAAAAATGCAAAAAAAATGCTAATAAAAATGCAAAAAAAATGCAAAAAAAAAATGCAGAAAAATCCACAAAAAAATGCAAAAAAAAATGCAAAAAAATGCAAAAAAAAATGCAAAAAAACCACAAAAAATGCAAAAAAAAATGCAAAAAAATCCACAAAAAAATGCAAAAAAAATGCAAAAAAAATGCTAAAAAAAATGCAAAAAAAATGCAAAAAAATGCAAAAAAAAATGCAAAAAAAAATGCAAAAAAATGCAAAAAAAATGCAAAAAAAAATGCAAAAAAATGCAGAAAAATCCACAAAAAAATGCAAAAAAAAATGCAAAAAAATGCAAAAAAAAATGCAAAAAAACCACAAAAAATGCAAAAAAAAATGCAAAAAAATCCACAAAAAAATGCAAAAAAAATGCAAAAAAAATGCTAAAAAAAATGCAAAAAAAATGCAAAAAAATGCAAAAAAAAATGCAAAAAAAATGCAAAAAAAATGCAAAAAAAATGCAAAAAAAAATGCAAAAAAAACCACAAAAATGCAAAAAAAATGCAAAAAAATCCACAAAAAAATGCAAAAAAAATGCTAAAAAAATGCAAAAAAAATGCAAAAAAAATGCAGAAAAATCCACAAAAAAATGCAAAAAAATTGCAAAAAAATCCACAAAAAAATGCAAAAAAAATGCAAAAAAATCCACAAAAAAATGCAAAAAAAATGCAAAAAAATTGCAAAAAAAATGCTAAAAAAAATGCAAAAAAAATGCAAAAAAATGCAAAAAAAAATGCAAAAAAAATGCAATAAAAATCCACAAAAAAATGCAAAAAAAATGCAAAAAAATGCAAAAAAAAATGCAAAAAAATGCAAAAAAAAAAATGCAGAAAAATCCACAAAAAAATGCAAAAAAAAATGCAAAAAAATCCACAAAAAAATGCAAAAAAAATGCAAAAAAATCCACAAAAAAATGCAAAAAAAATGCAAAAAAATCCACAAAAAAATGCAAAAAAAATGCAAAAAAATGCAAAAAAAAATGCAGAAAAATCCACAAAAAAATGCAAAAAAAATGCAAAAAAATCCACAAAAAAATGCAAAAAAAATGCAAAAAAATCCACAAAAAAATGCAAAAAAAATGCAAAAAAATCCACAAAAAAATGCAAAAAAAATGCAAAAAAATTGCAAAAAAAATGCTAAAAAAAATGCAAAAAAAAATGCAAAAAAATGCAAAAAAAAATGCAAAAAAAATGCAATAAAAATGCAAAAAAAAATGCAGAAAAATCCACAAAAAAATGCAAAAAAAATGCAAAAAAAACCACAAAAAATGCAAAAAAAATGCAAAAAAATCCACAAAAAAATGCAAAAAAAATGCAAAAAAATTGCAAAAAAAATGCTAAAAAAAATGCAAAAAAAATGCAAAAAAATGCAAAAAAAAATGCAAAAAAAATGCAATAAAAATGCAAAAAAAAAATGCAGAAAAATGCAAAAAATATGCAAAAAAAAATGCAAAAAAAACCACAAAAAATGCAAAAAAAATGCAAAAAAATCCACAAAAAAATGCAAAAAAAATGCAAAAAAAATGCTAAAAAAAATGCAAAAAAAATAAAAAAATGCAAAAAAACCCACAAAAAATGCAAAAAAAAATGCAAAAAAATCCACAAAAAAATGCAAAAAAAATGCAAAAAAAATGCTAAAAAAAATGCAAAAAAAATGCAAAAAAAAATGCAGAAAAATCCACAAAAAAATGCAAAAAAAAATGCAAAAAAATCCACAAAAAAATGCAAAAAAAATGCAAAAAAATTGCAAAAAAAATGCTAAAAAAAATGCAAAAAAATGCAAAAAAATGCAAAAAAAAATGCAAAAAAAATGCAATAAAAATCCACAAAAAAATGCAAAAAAAATGCAAAAAAATGCAAAAAAAAATGCAAAAAAATGCAAAAAAAAAATGCAGAAAAATCCACAAAAAAATGCAAAAAAAAATGCAAAAAAATCCACAAAAAAATGCAAAAAAAATGCAAAAAAATCCACAAAAAAATGCAAAAAAAATGCAAAAAAATCCACAAAAAAATGCAAAAAAAATGCAAAAAAATGCAAAAAAAAATGCAGAAAAATCCACAAAAAAATGCAAAAAAAATGCAAAAAAATCCACAAAAAAATGCAAAAAAAATGCAAAAAAATCCACAAAAAAATGCAAAAAAAATGCAAAAAAATCCACAAAAAAATGCAAAAAAAATGCAAAAAAATTGCAAAAAAAATGCTAAAAAAAATGCAAAAAAAATGCAAAAAAATGCAAAAAAAAATGCAAAAAAAATGCAATAAAAATGCAAAAAAAAAATGCAAAAAAAAATGCAAAAAAAACCACAAAAAATGCAAAAAAAAATGCAGAAAAATCCACAAAAAAATGCAAAAAAAAATGCAAAAAAATCCACAAAAAATGCAAAAAAAATGCAAAAAAAAATGCTAAAAAAAATGCAAAAAAAATGCAAAAAAATGCAAAAAAAAATGCAAAAAAAAATGCAAAAAAAATGCAAAAAAAAATGCAAAAAAAATGCAAAAAAACCCACAAAAAATGCAAAAAAAAATGCAAAAAAATCCACAAAAAAATGCAAAAAAAATGCAAAAAAAATGCTAAAAAAAATGCAAAAAAAATGCAAAAAAAAATGCAGAAAAATCCACAAAAAAATGCAAAAAGAAATGCAAAAAAATGCAAAAAAAATGCAAAAAAACCACAAAAAATGCAAAAAAAATACAGAAAAATCCACAAAAAAATGCAAAAAAAATGCAAAAAAAATGCAAAAAAAAATGCAGAAAAATCCACAAAAAAATGCAAAAAAAATGCAAAAAAATCCACAAAAAAATGCAAAAAAAATGCAAAAAAATCCACAAAAAAATGCAAAAAAAATGCAAAAAAATTGCAAAAAAAATGCTAAAAAAAATGCAAAAAAAAATGCAAAAAAATGCAAAAAAAATGCAAAAAAAAATGCAAAAAAACCCACAAAAAATGCAAAAAAAATGCAGAAAAATCCACAAAAAAATGCAGAAAAATCCACAAAAAAAATGCAAAAAAAAATGCAAAAAAATCCACAAAAAAATGCAAAAAAAATGCAAAAAAAATGCTAAAAAAATGCAAAAAAAATGCAAAAAAAATGCAAAAAAAATGCAAAAAAAAAATGCAGAAAAATCCACAAAAAAATGCAAAAAAAAATGCAAAAAAAATGCAAAAAAAAAATGCAGAAAAATCCACAAAAAAATGCAAAAAAAAATGCAAAAAAATCCACAAAAAAATGCAAAAAAAATGCAAAAAAAATGCTAAAAAAAATGCAAAAAAAATGCAAAAAAAAATGCAGAAAAATCCACAAAAAAATGCAAAAAGAAATGCAAAAAAATGCAAAAAAAATGCAAAAAAACCACAAAAAATGCAAAAAAAATGCAGAAAAATCCACAAAAAAATGCAAAAAAAAATGCAAAAAAAATGCAAAAAAAAAATGCAGAAAAATCCACAAAAAAATGCAAAAAAAATGCAAAAAAATCCACAAAAAAATGCAAAAAAAATGCAAAAAAATCCACAAAAAAATGCAAAAAAAATGCAAAAAAATTGCAAAAAAAATGCTAAAAAAAATGCAAAAAAAAATGCAAAAAAATGCAAAAAAAATGCAAAAAAAAATGCAAAAAAACCCACAAAAATGCAAAAAAATGCAGAAAAATCCACAAAAAAATGCAGAAAAATCCACAAAAAAATGCAAAAAAAAATGCAAAAAAATCCACAAAAAAATGCAAAAAAAATGCAAAAAAAATGCTAAAAAAATGCAAAAAAATGCAAAAAAAATGCAAAAAAAATGCAAAAAAAAATGCAGAAAAATCCACAAAAAAATGCAAAAAAAAATGCAAAAAAAATGCAAAAAAAAAATGCAGAAAAATCCACAAAAAAATGCAAAAAAAAATGCAAAAAAATCCACAAAAAAATGCAAAAAAAATGCAAAAAAAATGCTAAAAAAAATGCAAAAAAAAAGCAAAAAAAATGCAGAAAAATCCACAAAAAAATGCAAAAAGAAATGCAAAAAAATGCAAAAAAAATGCAAAAAAACCACAAAAAATGCAAAAAAAAATGCAGAAAAATCCACAAAAAAATGCAAAAAAAAATGCAAAAAAAATGCAAAAAAAAAATGCAGAAAAATCCACAAAAAAATGCAAAAAAAATGCAAAAAAATCCACAAAAAAATGCAAAAAAAATGCAAAAAAATCCACAAAAAAATGCAAAAAAAATGCAAAAAAATTGCAAAAAAAATGCTAAAAAAATGCAAAAAAAATGCAAAAAAATGCAAAAAAAATGCAAAAAAAAATGCAAAAAAACCCACAAAAAATGCAAAAAAAATGCAGAAAAATCCACAAAAAAATGCAGAAAAATCCACAAAAAAATGCAAAAAAAAAATGCAAAAAAATCCACAAAAAAATGCAAAAAAAATGCAAAAAAAATGCTAAAAAAATGCAAAAAAAATGCAAAAAAAATGCAAAAAAAATGCAAAAAAAAAATGCAGAAAAATCCACAAAAAAATGCAAAAAAAAATGCAAAAAAAAATGCAAAAAAAATGCAAAAAAAAAATGCAGAAAAATCCACAAAAAAATGCAAAAAAAAATGCAAAAAAATCCACAAAAAAATGCAAAAAAAAAATGCAAAAAAATCCACAAAAAAATGCAAAAAAAATGCAAAAAAATCCACAAAAAAATGCAAAAAAAATGCAAAAAAATCCACAAAAAAATGCAAAAAAAATGCAAAAAAATGCAAAAAAAAATGCAAAAAAAATGCAAAAAAATGCAAAAAAAAATGCAAAAAAATGCAAAAAAATCCACAAAAAAATGCAAAAAAAATGCAAAAAAATGCAAAAAAAAATGCAGAAAAATCCGCAAAAAAATGCAAAAAAAATGCAAAAAAAATGCAAAAAAATCCACAAAAAAATGCAAAAAAAATGCAAAAAAAATGCAAAAAAAATGCTAAAAAAAATGCAAAAAAAATGCAAAAAAAAAATGCAGAAAAATCCACAAAAAAATGCAAAAAAAATGCAAAAAAATGCAAAAAAAATGCAAAAAAAACACAAAAAATGCAAAAAAAATGCAAAAAAATCCACAAAAAAATGCAAAAAAAAATGCAAAAAAATCCACAAAAAAATGCAAAAAAAATGCAAAAAAATCCACAAAAAAATGCAAAAAAAATGCAAAAAAAATGCAAAAAAAATGCAAAAAAAATGCTAAAAAAAATGCAAAAAAAATGCAAAAAAAAAAATGCAGAAAAATCCACAAAAAAATGCAAAAAAAAATGCAAAAAAAATGCAAAAAAAAAATGCAGAAAAATCCACAAAAAAATGCAAAAAAAAATGCAAAAAAATCCACAAAAAAATGCAAAAAAAATGCAAAAAAATCCACAAAAAAATGCAAAAAAAATGCAAAAAAATCCACAAAAAAATGCAAAAAAAATGCAAAAAAATCCACAAAAAAATGCAAAAAAAATGCAAAAAAAATGCAAAAAAATTGCAAAAAAAATGCTAAAAAAAATGCAAAAAAAATGCAAAAAAATGCAAAAAAAAATGCAAAAAAATGCAAAAAAATCCACAAAAAAATGCAAAAAAAATGCAAAAAAATGCAAAAAAAAATGCAGAAAAATCCACAAAAAAATGCAAAAAAAATGCAAAAAAATCCACAAAAAAATGCAAAAAAATGCAAAAAAATCCACAAAAAAATGCAAAAAAAATGAAAAAAAAATGCAAAAAAAATGCTAAAAAAAATGCAAAAAAAATGCAAAAAAAAATGCAGAAAAATCCACAAAAAAATGCAAAAAAAATGCAAAAAAATGCAAAAAAAATGCAAAAAAACCACAAAAAATGCAAAAAAAAATGCAAAAAAATCCACAAAAAAATGCAAAAAAAAATGCAAAAAAATCCACAAAAAAATGCAAAAAAAATGCAAAAAAATCCACAAAAAAATGCAAAAAAAATGCAAAAAATCCACAAAAAAATGCTAAAAAAAATGCAAAAAAATGCAAAAAAATGCAAAAAAAAATGCAAAAAAAATGCAAAAAAATCCACAAAAAAATGCAAAAAAAATGCAAAAAAATCCACAAAAAAATGCAAAAAAAATGCAAAAAAATGCAAAAAAAAAATGCAGAAAAAACCACAAAAAATGCAAAAAAAAATGCAGAAAAATCCACAAAAAAATGCAAAAAAAAATGCTAAAAAATCCACAAAAAAATGCAAAAAAAATGCAAAAAAATCCACAAAAAAATGCAAAAAAAATGCAAAAAATTGCAAAAAAAATGCTAAAAAAAATGCAAAAAAAATCACAAAAAATGCAAAAAAAAATGCAGAAAAATCCACAAAAAAATGCAAAAAAAATGCAAAAAAATCCACAAAAAAATGCAAAAAAAATGCAAAAAAATCCACAAAAAAATGCAAAAAAAATGCAAAAAAATCCACAAAAAAATGCAAAAAAAATGCAAAAAAATGCAAAAAAAAATGCAGAAAAATCCACAAAAAAATGCAAAAAAAATGCAAAAAAATCCACAAAAAAATGCAAAAAAATGCAAAAAAATGCAAAAAAAAATGCAGAAAAATCCACAAAAAAATGCAAAAAAAATGCAAAAAAATCCACAAAAAAATGCAAAAAAAATGCAAAAAAATCCACAAAAAAAATGCAAAAAAAATGCAAAAAAAATGCAAAAAAATAAACAAAAAAATGCAAAAAAAATGCAAAAAATTGCAAAAAAAATGCTAAAAAAAATGCAAAAAAAATCACAAAAAATGCAAAAAAAAATGCAGAAAAATCCACAAAAAAATGCAAAAAAAATGCAAAAAAATCCACAAAAAAATGCAAAAAAAATGCAAAAAAATCCACAAAAAAATGCAAAAAAAATGCAAAAAAATCCACAAAAAAATGCAAAAAAAATGCAAAAAAAATGCAAAAAAAAATGCAGAAAAATCCACAAAAAAATGCAAAAAAAATGCAAAAAAATCCACAAAAAAATGCAAAAAAAATGCAAAAAAATCCACAAAAAAATGCAAAAAAAATGCAAAAAAAATGCTAAAAAAAATGCAAAAAAAATGCAAAAAAAAAATGCAGAAAAATCCACAAAAAAATGCAAAAAAAAATGCAAAAAAATGCAAAAAAAAAATGCAAAAAAACCACAAAAAATGCAAAAAAAAATGCAAAAAAATCCACAAAAAAATGCAAAAAAAATGCAAAAAAAATGCAAAAAAAATGCTAAAAAAAATGCAAAAAAATGCAAAAAAATGCAAAAAAAAATGCAAAAAAAAATGCAAAAAAATGCAAAAAAAATGCAAAAAAAAATGCAAAAAAAACCACAAAAAATGCAAAAAAAAATGCAAAAAAATCCACAAAAAAATGCAAAAAAAATGCAAAAAAAATGCTAAAAAAAATGCAAAAAAAATGCAAAAAAAAAATGCAGAAAAATCCACAAAAAAATGCAAAAAAAAATGCAAAAAAATGCAGAAAAATCCACAAAAAAATGCAAAAAAAAATGCAAAAAAATCCACAAAAAAATGCAAAAAAAATGCAAAAAAATCCACAAAAAAATGCAAAAAAAATGCAAAAAAAATGCAAAAAAATCCACAAAAAAATGCAAAAAAAATGCAAAAAATTGCAAAAAAATGCTAAAAAAAATGCAAAAAAAATCACAAAAAATGCAAAAAAAAATGCAGAAAAATCCACAAAAAAATGCAAAAAAAATGCAAAAAAATCCACAAAAAAATGCAAAAAAAATGCAAAAAAATCCACAAAAAAATGCAAAAAAAATGCAAAAAAATGCAAAAAAAAATGCAGAAAAATCCACAAAAAAATGCAAAAAAAATGCAAAAAAATCCACAAAAAAATGCAAAAAAATGCAAAAAAATCCACAAAAAAATGCAAAAAAAATGCAAAAAAAATGCTAAAAAAAATGCAAAAAAAATGCAAAAAAAAAATGCAGAAAAATCCACAAAAAAATGCAAAAAAAAATGCAAAAAAATGCAAAAAAAAATGCAAAAAAACCACAAAAAATGCAAAAAAAAAATGCAAAAAAATCCACAAAAAAATGCAAAAAAAATGCAAAAAAAATGCTAAAAAAAATGCAAAAAAATGCAAAAAAATGCAAAAAAAAATGCAAAAAAAAATGCAAAAAAATGCAAAAAAATGCAAAAAAACCCACAAAAAATGCAAAAAAAAATGCAAAAAAATCCACAAAAAAATGCAAAAAAAATGCAAAAAAAATGCTAAAAAAAATGCAAAAAAAATGCAAAAAAAAAATGCAGAAAAATCCACAAAAAAATGCAAAAAAAAATGCAAAAAAATGCAAAAAAAAATGCAAAAAAACCACAAAAAATGCAAAAAAAAATGCAAAAAAATCCACAAAAAAATGCAAAAAAAATGCAAAAAAAATGCTAAAAAAAATGCAAAAAAAATGCAAAAAAATGCAAAAAAAAATGCAAAAAAAAATGCAAAAAAAATGCAAAAAAAATGCAAAAAAAATGCAAAAAAAACCACAAAAAATGCAAAAAAAATGCAAAAAAATCCACAAAAAAATGCAAAAAAATGCAAAAAAAATGCTAAAAAAAATGCAAAAAAAATGCAAAAAAAATGCAAAAAAAACCACAAAAAATGCAAAAAAAAATGCAAAAAAATCCACAAAAAAATGCAAAAAAAATGCAAAAAAAATGCTAAAAAAAATGCAAAAAAATGCAGAAAAAAATGCAGAAAAATCCACAAAAAAATGCAAAAAAAAATGCAAAAAAATCCACAAAAAAATGCAAAAAAAATGCAAAAAAATCCACAAAAAAATGCAAAAAAAATGCAAAAAAATTGCAAAAAAAATGCTAAAAAAAAATGCAAAAAAAATGCAAAAAAATGCAAAAAAAAATGCAAAAAAAATGCAATAAAAATCCACAAAAAAATGCAAAAAAAATGCAAAAAAATCCACAAAAAAATGCAAAAAAAATGCAAAAAAATCCACAAAAAAATGCTAAAAAAAATGCAAAAAAAATGCAAAAAAATGCAAAAAAAAATGCAAAAAAAAATGCAAAAAAAATGCAAAAAAATCCACAAAAAAATGCAAAAAAAATGCAAAAAAATCCACAAAAAAATGCAAAAAAAATGCAAAAAAATGCAAAAAAAAAATGCAGAAAAAACCACAAATAATGCAAAAAAAATGCTAAAAAATCCACAAAAAAATGCAAAAAAAATGCAAAAAAATCCACAAAAAAATGCAAAAAAAATGCAAAAAATTGCAAAAAAAATGCTAAAAAAAATGCAAAAAAATCACAAAAAATGCAAAAAAAAATGCAGAAAAATCCACAAAAAAATGCAAAAAAAATGCAAAAAAATCCACAAAAAAATGCAAAAAAAATGCAAAAAAATCCACAAAAAAATGCAAAAAAAATGCAAAAAAATCCACAAAAAAATGCAAAAAAATGCAAAAAAATGCAAAAAAAATGCAGAAAAATCCACAAAAAAATGCAAAAAAAATGCAAAAAAATCCACAAAAAAATGCAAAAAAAAATGCAAAAAAAATGCAAAAAAAATGCAAAAAAAATGCAAAAAAAACCACAAAAAATGCAAAAAAAATGCAAAAAAATCCACAAAAAAATGCAAAAAAATGCAAAAAAAATGCTAAAAAAAATGCAAAAAAAATGCAAAAAAAATGCAAAAAAACCACAAAAAATGCAAAAAAAAATGCAAAAAAATCCACAAAAAAATGCAAAAAAAATGCAAAAAAAATGCTAAAAAAAATGCAAAAAAATGCAGAAAAAAATGCAGAAAAATCCACAAAAAAATGCAAAAAAAAATGCAAAAAAATCCACAAAAAAATGCAAAAAAAATGCAAAAAAATCCACAAAAAAATGCAAAAAAAATGCAAAAAAATTGCAAAAAAAATGCTAAAAAAAAATGCAAAAAAAATGCAAAAAAATGCAAAAAAAAATGCAAAAAAAATGCAATAAAAATCCACAAAAAAATGCAAAAAAAATGCAAAAAAATCCACAAAAAAATGCAAAAAAAAATGCAAAAAAATCCACAAAAAAATGCTAAAAAAAATGCAAAAAAAATGCAAAAAAATGCAAAAAAAAATGCAAAAAAAAATGCAAAAAAAATGCAAAAAAATCCACAAAAAAATGCAAAAAAAATGCAAAAAAATCCACAAAAAAATGCAAAAAAAATGCAAAAAAATGCAAAAAAAAAATGCAGAAAAAACCACAAATAATGCAAAAAAAATGCTAAAAAATCCACAAAAAAATGCAAAAAAAATGCAAAAAAATCCACAAAAAAATGCAAAAAAAATGCAAAAAATTGCAAAAAAAATGCTAAAAAAAATGCAAAAAAATCACAAAAAATGCAAAAAAAAATGCAGAAAAATCCACAAAAAAATGCAAAAAAAATGCAAAAAAATCCACAAAAAAATGCAAAAAAAATGCAAAAAAATCCACAAAAAAATGCAAAAAAAATGCAAAAAAATCCACAAAAAAATGCAAAAAAATGCAAAAAAATGCAAAAAAAATGCAGAAAAATCCACAAAAAAATGCAAAAAAAATGCAAAAAAATCCACAAAAAAATGCAAAAAAAATGCAAAAAAATCCACAAAAAAATGCAAAAAAAATGCAAAAAAAATGCTAAAAAAAATGCAAAAAAAATGCTAAAAAAAATGCAAAAAAAATGCAGAAAAAAATGCAGAAAAATCCACAAAAAAATGCAAAAAAAAATGCAAAAAAATCCACAAAAAAATGCAAAAAAAATGCAAAAAAATCCACAAAAAAATGCAAAAAAAATGCAAAAAAATTGCAAAAAAAATGCTAAAAAAAAATGCAAAAAAAATGCAAAAAAATGCAAAAAAAAATGCAAAAAAAATGCAATAAAAATCCACAAAAAAATGCAAAAAAAATGCAAAAAAATCCACAAAAAAATGCAAAAAAAATGCAAAAAAATCCACAAAAAAATGCAAAAAAAATGCAAAAAAATCCACAAAAAAATGCTAAAAAAAATGCAAAAAAATGCAAAAAAATGCAAAAAAAAATGCAAAAAAAAATGCAAAAAAAATGCAAAAAAATCCACAAAAAAATGCAAAAAAAATGCAAAAAAATCCACAAAAAAATGCAAAAAAAATGCAAAAAAATGCAAAAAAAAAATGCAGAAAAAACCACAAATAATGCAAAAAAAAATGCTAAAAAATCCACAAAAAAATGCAAAAAAAATGCAAAAAAATCCACAAAAAAATGCAAAAAAAATGCAAAAAATTGCAAAAAAAATGCTAAAAAAAATGCAAAAAAAATCACAAAAAATGCAAAAAAAAATGCAGAAAAATCCACAAAAAAATGCAAAAAAAATGCAAAAAAATCCACAAAAAAATGCAAAAAAAATGCAAAAAAATCCACAAAAAAATGCAAAAAAAATGCAAAAAAATCCACAAAAAAATGCAAAAAAAATGCAAAAAAAATGCAAAAAATATGCAGAAAAATCCACAAAAAAATGCAAAAAAAATGCAAAAAAATCCACAAAAAAATGCAAAAAAAATGCAAAAAAATCCACAAAAAAATGCAAAAAAAATGCAAAAAAAATGCTAAAAAAAATGCAAAAAAAATGCAAAAAAAATGCAAAAAAATGCAAAAAAAAATGCAAAAAAAAATGCAAAAAAATCCACAAAAAAATGCAAAAAAAATGCAAAAAAATGCAAAAAAAATGCAGAAAAATCCACAAAAAAATGCAAAAAAAAATGCAAAAAAATCCACAAAAAAATGCAAAAAAATCCACAAAAAAATGCAAAAAAAATGCAAAAAAAATGCTAAAAAAAATGCAAAAAAAATGCAAAAAAAAAATGCAGAAAAATCCACAAAAAAATGCCAAAAAAAATGCAAAAAAATGCAAAAAAAATGCAAAAAAACCACAAAAAATGCAAAAAAAATGCAAAAAAATCCACAAAAAAATGCAAAAAAAATGCAAAAAAATCCACAAAAAAATGCAAAAAAAATGCAAAAAAAAAATGCAGAAAAAACCACAAATAATGCAAAAAAATGCTAAAAAATCCACAAAAAAATGCAAAAAAAATGCAAAAAAATCCACAAAAAAATGCAAAAAAAATGCAAAAAATTGCAAAAAAAATGCTAAAAAAAATGCAAAAAAAATCACAAAAAATGCAAAAAAAAATGCAGAAAAATCCACAAAAAAATGCAAAAAAAATGCAAAAAAATCCACAAAAAAATGCAAAAAAAATGCAAAAAAATCCACAAAAAAATGCAAAAAAAAATGCAAAAAAATCCACAA
The DNA here is from genome assembly GCA_023566125.1 of Zingel zingel. Taxonomy (NCBI): domain Eukaryota; kingdom Metazoa; phylum Chordata; class Actinopteri; order Perciformes; family Percidae; genus Zingel; species Zingel zingel. Next base: position 72,130 of record JAKRKW010000060.1, on the reverse strand, counting down.
AAAAAAGCAAAAAAAATGCAAAAAAATGCAAAAAAAAATGCAGAAAAATCCACAAAAAAATGCAAAAAAAAATGCAAAAAAATCCACAAAAAAATGCAAAAAAAATGCAAAAAAATCCACAAAAAAATGCAAAAAAATGCAAAAAAATCCACAAAAAAATGCAAAAAAAATGCAAAAAAATGCAAAAAAAATGCAGAAAAATCCACAAAAAAATGCAAAAAAAATGCAAAAAAATCCACAAAAAAAATGCAAAAAAAATGCAAAAAAATCCACAAAAAAATCCACAAAAAAATGCAAAAAAAATGCAAAAAAAATGCTAAAAAAAATGCAAAAAAAATGCAAAAAAAATGCAAAAAAATGCAAAAAAAAATGCAAAAAAAATGCAAAAAAATCCACAAAAAAATGCAAAAAAAATGCAAAAAAATGCAAAAAAATGCAGAAAAATCCACAAAAAAATGCAAAAAAAAATGCAAAAAAATCCACAAAAAAATGCAAAAAAAATGCAAAAAAATCCACAAAAAAATGCAAAAAAAATGCAAAAAAAATGCTAAAAAAAATGCAAAAAAAATGCAAAAAAAAAATGCAGAAAAATCCACAAAAAAATGCAAAAAAAAATGCAAAAAAATGCAAAAAAAAATGCAAAAAAACCACAAAAAATGCAAAAAAAAATGCAAAAAAATCCACAAAAAAATGCAAAAAAAAATGCAAAAAAATCCACAAAAAAATGCAAAAAAAATGCAAAAAAATCCACAAAAAATGCAAAAAAATGCAAAAAAATCCACAAAAAAATGCTAAAAAAAATGCAAAAAAAATGCAAAAAAATGCAAAAAAAATGCAAAAAAATTGCAAAAAAAATGCTAAAAAAAAATGCAAAAAAAATGCAAAAAAATGCAAAAAAAAATGCAAAAAAAATGCAATAAAAATCCACAAAAAAATGCAAAAAAAATGCAAAAAAATCCACAAAAAAATGCAAAAAAAATGCAAAAAAATCCACAAAAAAATGCAAAAAAAATGCAAAAAAATCCACAAAAAAATGCTAAAAAAAATGCAAAAAAAATGCAAAAAAATGCAAAAAAAAATGCAAAAAAAAATGCAAAAAAATGCAAAAAAATCCACAAAAAAATGCAAAAAAAATGCAAAAAAATCCACAAAAAAATGCAAAAAAAATGCAAAAAAATGCAAAAAAAAAATGCAGAAAAAACCACAAATAATGCAAAAAAAATGCTAAAAAATCCACAAAAAAATGCAAAAAAAATGCAAAAAAATCCACAAAAAAATGCAAAAAAAATGCAAAAAATTGCAAAAAAAATGCTAAAAAAAATGCAAAAAAAATCACAAAAAATGCAAAAAAAATGCAGAAAAATCCACAAAAAATTGCAAAAAAAATGCTAAAAAAAAATGCAAAAAAAATGCAAAAAAATGCAAAAAAAAATGCAAAAAAATGCAATAAAAATCCACAAAAAAATGCAAAAAAAATGCAAAAAAATCCACAAAAAAATGCAAAAAAAATGCAAAAAAATCCACAAAAAAATGCAAAAAAAATGCAAAAAAATCCACAAAAAATGCTAAAAAAAATGCAAAAAAAATGCAAAAAAATGCAAAAAAAAATGCAAAAAAAAATGCAAAAAAAAATGCAAAAAAATCCACAAAAAAATGCAAAAAAAATGCAAAAAAATCCACAAAAAAATGCAAAAAAAATGCAAAAAAATGCAAAAAAAAAATGCAGAAAAAACCACAAATAATGCAAAAAAAAATGCTAAAAAATCCACAAAAAAATGCAAAAAAAATGCAAAAAAATCCACAAAAAAATGCAAAAAAAATGCAAAAAATTGCAAAAAAAATGCTAAAAAAAATGCAAAAAAATCACAAAAAATGCAAAAAAAAATGCAGAAAAATCCACAAAAAAATGCAAAAAAAATGCAAAAAAATCCACAAAAAAATGCAAAAAAAATGCAAAAAAATCCACAAAAAAATGCAAAAAAAATGCAAAAAAATCCACAAAAAAATGCAAAAAAAATGCAAAAAAATGCAAAAAAAAATGCAGAAAAATCCACAAAAAAATGCAAAAAAAATGCAAAAAAATCCACAAAAAAATGCAAAAAAAATGCAAAAAAATCCACAAAAAAATGCAAAAAAAATGCAAAAAAAATGCTAAAAAAAATGCAAAAAAAATGCAAAAAAAATGCAAAAAAATGCAAAAAAAAATGCAAAAAAAATGCAAAAAAATCCACAAAAAAATGCAAAAAAAATGCAAAAAAATGCAAAAAAAATGCAGAAAAATCCACAAAAAAATGCAAAAAAAATGCAAAAAAATCCACAAAAAAATGCAAAAAAAAATGCAAAAAAATCCACAAAAAAATGCAAAAAAAATGCAAAAAAAAAATGCAGAAAAAACCACAAATAATGCAAAAAAAAATGCTAAAAAATCCACAAAAAAATGCAAAAAAAATGCAAAAAAATCCACAAAAAAATGCAAAAAAAATGCAAAAAATTGCAAAAAAAATGCTAAAAAAAATGCAAAAAAAATCACAAAAAATGCAAAAAAAAATGCAGAAAAATCCACAAAAAAATGCAAAAAAAATGCAAAAAAATCCACAAAAAAATGCAAAAAAAATGCAAAAAAATCCACAAAAAAATGCAAAAAAAATGCAAAAAAATCCACAAAAAAATGCAAAAAAAATGCAAAAAAATGCAAAAAAAAATGCAGAAAAATCCACAAAAAAATGCAAAAAAAATGCAAAAAAATCCACAAAAAAATGCAAAAAAAATGCAAAAAAATCCACAAAAAAATGCAAAAAAAATGCAAAAAAATCCACAAAAAAATGCAAAAAAAATGCAAAAAAATGCAAAAAAAAATGCAGAAAAATCCACAAAAAAATGCAAAAAAATGCAAAAAAAATCCACAAAAAAATGCAAAAAAAATGCAAAAAAATCCACAAAAAAATGCAAAAAAAATGCAAAAAAAATGCTAAAAAAAATGCAAAAAAAATGCAAAAAAAAAATGCAGAAAAATCCACAAAAAAATGCAAAAAAAAATGCAAAAAAATGCAAAAAAAAATGCAAAAAAAACACAAAAAATGCAAAAAAAATGCAAAAAAATCCACAAAAAAATGCAAAAAAAAATGCAAAAAAATCCACAAAAAAATGCAAAAAAAATGCAAAAAAATGCAAAAAAAAATGCAAAAAAACCACAAAAAATGCAAAAAAAAATGCAAAAAAAATGCAAAAAAAATGCTAAAAAAAATGCAAAAAAAATGCAAAAAAAATGCAAAAAAATGCAAAAAAAAATGCAAAAAAAAATGCAAAAAAATCCACAAAAAAATGCAAAAAAAATGCAAAAAAATGCAAAAAAAATGCAGAAAAATCCACAAAAAAATGCAAAAAAAAATGCAAAAAAATCCACAAAAAAATGCAAAAAAAATGCAAAAAAATCCACAAAAAAATGCAAAAAAAATGCAAAAAAAATGCTAAAAAAAATGCAAAAAAAATGCAAAAAAAAAATGCAGAAAAATCCACAAAAAAATGCAAAAAAAAATGCAAAAAAATGCAAAAAAAAATGCAAAAAAACCACAAAAAATGCAAAAAAAAATGCAAAAAAATCCACAAAAAAATGCAAAAAAAAATGCAAAAAAATCCACAAAAAAATGCAAAAAAAATGCAAAAAAATCCACAAAAAAATGCAAAAAAATGCAAAAAAATCCACAAAAAAATGCTAAAAAAAATGCAAAAAAATGCAAAAAAATGCAAAAAAAAATGCAAAAAAAAATGCAAAAAAATGCAAAAAAATGCAAAAAAAAATGCAAAAAAAATGCAAAAAAATCCACAAAAAAATGCAAAAAAAATGCAAAAAAATGCAAAAAAAAATGCAGAAAAATGCAAAAAAAAAATGCAAAAAAAAATGCAAAAAAATCCACAAAAAAATGCAAAAAAAATGCAAAAAAATCCACAAAAAAATGCAAAAAAAATGCAAAAAAAATGCTAAAAAAAATGCAAAAAAAATGCAAAAAAAAAATGCAGAAAAATCCACAAAAAAATGCAAAAAAAAATGCAAAAAAATGCAAAAAAAAAATGCAGAAAAAACCACAAAAAATGCAAAAAAAAATGCTAAAAAATCCACAAAAAAATGCAAAAAAATGCAAAAAAATCCACAAAAAAATGCAAAAAAAATGCAAAAAATTGCAAAAAAAATGCTAAAAAAAATGCAAAAAAAATCACAAAAAATGCAAAAAAAAATGCAGAAAAATCCACAAAAAAATGCAAAAAAAATGCAAAAAAATCCACAAAAAATGCAAAAAAAATGCAAAAAAATCCACAAAAAAATGCAAAAAAAATGCAAAAAAATCCACAAAAAAAATGCAAAAAAATGCAAAAAAATGCAAAAAAAAATGCAGAAAAATCCACAAAAAAATGCAAAAAAAATGCAAAAAAATCCACAAAAAAATGCAAAAAAAATGCAAAAAAATCCACAAAAAAATGCAAAAAAAATGCAAAAAAAATGCTAAAAAAAATGCAAAAAAAATGCAAAAAAAAAATGCAGAAAAATCCACAAAAAAATGCAAAAAAAAATGCAAAAAAATGCAAAAAAAAATGCAAAAAAACCACAAAAAATGCAAAAAAAAATGCAAAAAAATCCACAAAAAAATGCAAAAAAAATGCAAAAAAAATGCTAAAAAAAATGCAAAAAAATGCAAAAAAATGCAAAAAAAAATGCAAAAAAAAAATGCAAAAAAAATGCAAAAAAAATGCAAAAAAAAATGCAAAAAAAACCACAAAAAATGCAAAAAAAAATGCAAAAAAATCCACAAAAAAATGCAAAAAAAATGCAAAAAAAATGCTAAAAAAAATGCAAAAAAATGCAAAAAAAAAATGCAGAAAAATCCACAAAAAAATGCAAAAAAAAATGCAAAAAAATGCAAAAAAAAATGCAAAAAAACCACAAAAAATGCAAAAAAAAATGCAAAAAAATCCACAAAAAAATGCAAAAAAAATGCAAAAAAAATGCTAAAAAAAATGCAAAAAAAATGCAAAAAAATGCAAAAAAAAATGCAAAAAAAAATGCAAAAAAAATGCAAAAAAAATGCAAAAAAAATGCAAAAAAAACCACAAAAAATGCAAAAAAAATGCAAAAAAATCCACAAAAAAATGCAAAAAAAATGCAAAAAAAATGCTAAAAAAAATGCAAAAAAAATGCAAAAAAAATGCAAAAAAAACCACAAAAAATGCAAAAAAAAATGCAAAAAAATCCAAAAAAAAATGCAAAAAAAATGCAAAGAAAATGCTAAAAAAAATGCAAAAAAAATGCAAAAAAAAAATGCAGAAAAATCCACAAAAAAATGCAAAAAAAAATGCAAAAAAATCCACAAAAAAATGCAAAAAAAATGCAAAAAAATCCACAAAAAAATGCAAAAAAATGCAAAAAAAATGCAAAAAAAAATGTAAAAAAAAAATGCAAAAAAAATGCAAAAAAAAATGCAAAAAAAAATGCAAAAAAACCCACAAAAAATGCAAAAAAAAATGCAAAAAAATCCACAAAAAAATGCAAAAAAAATGCAAAAAAAATGCTAAAAAAAATGCAAAAAAATGCAAAAAAAAATGCAGAAAAATCCACAAAAAAATGCAAAAAGAAATGCAAAAAAATGCAAAAAAAATGCAAAAAAACCACAAAAAATGCAAAAAAAATGCAGAAAAATCCACAAAAAAAATGCAAAAAAAAATGCAAAAAAAATGCAAAAAAATGCAAAAAAAAATGCAAAAAAATCCACAAAAAAATGCAAAAAAAATGCAAAAAAATTGCAAAAAAAATGCTAAAAAAAATGCAAAAAAAATGCAAAAAAATGCAAAAAAAATGCAAAAAAAAATGCAAAAAAAACCACAAAAAATGCAAAAAAAAATGCAGAAAAATCCACAAAAAAATGCAGAAAAATCCACAAAAAAATGCAAAAAAAAATGCAAAAAAATCCACAAAAAAATGCAAAAAAAATGCAAAAAAAATGCTAAAAAAAATGCAAAAAAAATGCAAAAAAATGCAAAAAAAATGCAAAAAAAAAATGCAGAAAAATCCACAAAAAAATGCAAAAAAAAATGCAAAAAAAATGCAAAAAAAAATGCAGAAAAATCCACAAAAAAATGCAAAAAAAAAATGCAAAAAAATCCACAAAAAAATGCAAAAAAAAATGCAAAAAAATCCACAAAAAAATGCAAAAAAAATGCAAAAAAATCCACAAAAAAATGCAAAAAAAATGCAAAAAAATCCACAAAAAAATGCAAAAAAAATGCAAAAAAATTGCAAAAAAAATGCTAAAAAAAATGCAAAAAAAATGCAAAAAAATGCAAAAAAAAATGCAAAAAAAATGCAAAAAAATCCACAAAAAAATCCACAAAAAAATGCAAAAAAAATGCAAAAAAATCCACAAAAAAATGCAAAAAAATGCAAAAAAATGCAAAAAAAAATGCAAAAAAAAATGCAAAAAAAATGCAAAAAAAAATGCAAAAAAAAATGCAAAAAAACCCACAAAAAATGCAAAAAAAAATGCAAAAAAATCCACAAAAAAATGCAAAAAAAATGCAAAAAAAATGCTAAAAAAAATGCAAAAAAAATGCAAAAAAAAATGCAGAAAAATCCACAAAAAAATGCAAAAAGAAATGCAAAAAAATGCAAAAAAAATGCAAAAAAACCACAAAAAATGCAAAAAAAAATGCAGAAAAATCCACAAAAAAAATGCAAAAAAAAATGCAAAAAAAATGCAAAAAAAAAATGCAGAAAAATCCACAAAAAAATGCAAAAAAAAATGCAAAAAAATGCAAAAAAATGCAAAAAAAAATGCAAAAAAATCCACAAAAAAATGCAAAAAAAATGCAAAAAAATTGCAAAAAAATGCTAAAAAAATGCAAAAAAAATGCAAAAAAATGCAAAAAAAATGCAAAAAAAAATGCAAAAAAACCCACAAAAAATGCAAAAAAAAATGCAGAAAAATCCACAAAAAAATGCAGAAAAATCCACAAAAAAATGCAAAAAAAAATGCAAAAAAATCCACAAAAAAATGCAAAAAAAATGCAAAAAAAATGCTAAAAAAAATGCAAAAAAAATGCAAAAAAATGCAAAAAAAATGCAAAAAAAAAATGCAGAAAAATCCACAAAAAAATGCAAAAAAAAATGCAAAAAAAATGCAAAAAAAAAATGCAGAAAAATCCACAAAAAAATGCAAAAAAAAATGCAAAAAAATCCACAAAAAAATGCAAAAAAAAATGCAAAAAAATCCACAAAAAAATGCAAAAAAAATGCAAAAAAATCCACAAAAAAATGCAAAAAAAATGCAAAAAAATCCACAAAAAAATGCAAAAAAAATGCAAAAAAATTGCAAAAAAAATGCTAAAAAAAATGCAAAAAAAATGCAAAAAAATGCAAAAAAAAATGCAAAAAAAATGAAAAAACATCCACAAAAAAATGCAAAAAAAATGCAAAAAAATGCAAAAAAAATGCAGAAAAATCCACAAAAAAATGCAAAAAAAAATGCAAAAAAATCCACAAAAAAATGCAAAAAAAATGCAAAAAAATCCACAAAAAAATGCAAAAAAAATGCAAAAAAAATGCTAAAAAAAATGCAAAAAAAATGCAAAAAAAAAATGCAGAAAAATCCACAAAAAAATGCAAAAAAAAATGCAAAAAAATGCAAAAAAAAATGCAAAAAAACCACAAAAAATGCAAAAAAAATGCAAAAAAATCCACAAAAAAATGCAGAAAAAAATGCAAAAAAAACCACAAAAAATGCAAAAAAAATGCAGAAAAATCCACAAAAAAATGCAGAAAAATCCACAAAAAAATCCACAAAAAAATGCAGAAAAATCCACAAAAAAATGCAAAAAAAAATGCAAAAAAATCCACAAAAAAATGCAAAAAAAATGCAAAAAAAATGCTAAAAAAAATGCTAAAAAAAATGCAAAAAAAATGCAAAAAAAAAATGCAGAAAAATCCACAAAAAAATGCAAAAAAAAATGCAAAAAAATGCAAAAAAAATGCAAAAAAAATGCTAAAAAAAATGCAAAAAAAATGCAAAAAAAAAATGCAGAAAAATCCACAAAAAAATGCAAAAAAAAATGCAAAAAAATGCAAAAAAAAATGCAAAAAAACCACAAAAAATGCAAAAAAAATGCAAAAAAATCCACAAAAAAATGCAGAAAAAAATGCAAAAAAAACCACAAAAAATGCAAAAAAAAATGCAGAAAAATCCACAAAAAAATGCAGAAAAATCCACAAAAAAATGCAAAAAAAAATGCAAAAAAATCCACAAAAAAATGCAAAAAAAATGCAAAAAAAATGCTAAAAAAAATGCAAAAAAAATGCAAAAAAATGCAAAAAAAATGCAAAAAAAAAATGCAGAAAAATCCACAAAAAAATGCAAAAAAAAATGCAAAAAAAATGCAAAAAAAAAATGCAGAAAAATCCACAAAAAAATGCAAAAAAAAAATGCAAAAAAATCCACAAAAAAATGCAAAAAAAAATGCAAAAAAATCCACAAAAAAATGCAAAAAAAATGCAAAAAAATCCACAAAAAAATGCAAAAAAAATGCAAAAAAATCCACAAAAAAATGCAAAAAAAATGCAAAAAAATTGCAAAAAAAATGCTAAAAAAAATGCAAAAAAAATGCAAAAAAATGCAAAAAAAAATGCAAAAAAAATGCAAAAAAAATCCACAAAAAAATCCACAAAAAAATGCAAAAAAAATGCAAAAAAATCCACAAAAAAATGCAAAAAAATGCAAAAAAAAATGCAAAAAAAAATGCAAAAAAAATGCAAAAAAAAATGCAAAAAAAAATGCAAAAAAACCCACAAAAAATGCAAAAAAAAATGCAAAAAAATCCACAAAAAAATGCAAAAAAAATGCAAAAAAAATGCTAAAAAAAATGCAAAAAAAATGCAAAAAAAAATGCAGAAAAATCCACAAAAAAATGCAAAAAGAAATGCAAAAAAATGCAAAAAAAATGCAAAAAAACCACAAAAAATGCAAAAAAAAATGCAGAAAAATCCACAAAAAAAATGCAAAAAAAAATGCAAAAAAAATGCAAAAAAAAAATGCAGAAAAATCCACAAAAAAATGCAAAAAAAAATGCAAAAAAATGCAAAAAAATGCAAAAAAAATGCAAAAAAATCCACAAAAAAATGCAAAAAAAATGCAAAAAAATTGCAAAAAAATGCTAAAAAAATGCAAAAAAAAATGCAAAAAAATGCAAAAAAAATGCAAAAAAAAATGCAAAAAAACCCACAAAAAATGCAAAAAAAAATGCAGAAAAATCCACAAAAAAATGCAGAAAAATCCACAAAAAAATGCAAAAAAAAATGCAAAAAAATCCACAAAAAAATGCAAAAAAAATGCAAAAAAAATGCTAAAAAAAATGCAAAAAAAATGCAAAAAAATGCAAAAAAAATGCAAAAAAAAAATGCAGAAAAATCCACAAAAAAATGCAAAAAAAAATGCAAAAAAAATGCAAAAAAAAAATGCAGAAAAATCCACAAAAAAATGCAAAAAAAATGCAAAAAAATCCACAAAAAAATGCAAAAAAAAATGCAAAAAAATCCACAAAAAAATGCAAAAAAAATGCAAAAAAATCCACAAAAAAATGCAAAAAAAATGCAAAAAAATCCACAAAAAAATGCAAAAAAAATGCAAAAAAATTGCAAAAAAAATGCTAAAAAAAATGCAAAAAAAATGCAAAAAAATGCAAAAAAAAATGCAAAAAAAATGAAAAAACATCCACAAAAAAATGCAAAAAAAATGCAAAAAAATGCAAAAAAAATGCAGAAAAATCCACAAAAAAATGCAAAAAAAAATGCAAAAAAATCCACAAAAAAATGCAAAAAAAATGCAAAAAAATCCACAAAAAAATGCAAAAAAAATGCAAAAAAAATGCTAAAAAAAATGCAAAAAAAATGCAAAAAAAAAATGCAGAAAAATCCACAAAAAAATGCAAAAAAAAATGCAAAAAAATGCAAAAAAAAATGCAAAAAAACCACAAAAAATGCAAAAAAAATGCAAAAAAATCCACAAAAAAATGCAAAAAAAAATGCAAAAAAATCCACAAAAAAATGCAAAAAAAATGCAAAAAAATCCACAAAAAAATGCAAAAAAAATGCAAAAAAATCCACAAAAAAATGCTAAAAAAAATGCAAAAAAAATGCAAAAAAATGCAAAAAAAAATGCAAAAAAAAATGCAGAAAAAAATGCAAAAAAATCCACAAAAAAATGCAAAAAAAATGCAAAAAAATCCACAAAAAAATGCAAAAAAATGCAAAAAAATGCAAAAAAAAAATGCAGAAAAAACCACAAAAAATGCAAAAAAAAATGCAAAAAAATCCACAAAAAAATGCAAAAAAAATGCAAAAAAATCCACAAAAAAATGCAAAAAAAATGCAAAAAATTGCAAAAAAAATGCTAAAAAAAATGCAAAAAAATCCACAAAAAAATGCTAAAAAAATGCAAAAAAATGCAAAAAAAAATGCAGAAAAATCCACAAAAAAATGCAAAAAAAATGCAAAAAAATCCACAAAAAAATGCAAAAAAAATGCAAAAAAATCCACAAAAAAATGCAAAAAAAATGCAAAAAAAATGCTAAAAAAAATGCAAAAAAAATGCAAAAAAAAATGCAGAAAAATCCACAAAAAAATGCAAAAAAAATGCAAAAAAATGCAAAAAAAAATGCAAAAAAACCACAAAAAATGCAAAAAAAATGCAAAAAAATCCACAAAAAAATGCAAAAAAAAATGCAAAAAAATCCACAAAAAAATGCAAAAAAAATGCAAAAAAATCCACAAAAAAATGCAAAAAAATGCAAAAAAAATGCAAAAAAATGCAAAAAAAAATGCAAAAAAAAATGCAAAAAAAAATGCAAAAAAATCCACAAAAAAATGCAAAAAAAATGCAAAAAAATCCACAAAAAAATGCAAAAAAAATGCAAAAAAATGCAAAAAAAAAATGCAGAAAAAACCACAAAAAATGCAAAAAAAAATGCTAAAAAATCCACAAAAAAATGCAAAAAAAATGCAAAAAAATCCACAAAAAAATGCAAAAAAAATGCAAAAAATTGCAAAAAAAATGCTAAAAAAAATGCAAAAAAAATCACAAAAAATGCAAAAAAAAATGCAGAAAAATCCACAAAAAAATGCAGAAAAATCCACAAAAAAATGCAAAAAAAATGCAAAAAAATCCACAAAAAAATGCAAAAAAAATGCAAAAAAAATGCAAAAAAAAATGCAAAAAAAATGCAAAAAAAAAATGCAGAAAAATCCACAAAAAAATGCAAAAAAAATTGCAAAAAAATGCAAAAAAAAATGCAAAAAAACCACAAAAAATGCAAAAAAAAATGCAAAAAAATCCACAAAAAAATGCAAAAAAAATGCAAAAAAAATGCTAAAAAAAATGCAAAAAAATGCAAAAAAATGCAAAAAAAAATGCAGAAAAATCCACAAAAAAATGCAAAAAAAATGCAAAAAAATCCACAAAAAAATGCAAAAAAAATGCAAAAAAATCCACAAAAAAATGCAAAAAAAATGCAAAAAAATCCACAAAAAAATGCAAAAAAAATGCAAAAAAATTGCAAAAAAAATGCTAAAAAAAATGCAAAAAAATGCAAAAAAATGCAAAAAAAAATGCAAAAAAAATGCAATAAAAATGCAAAAAAAAATGCAAAAAAAATGCAAAAAAAACCACAAAAAATGCAAAAAAAAATGCAGAAAAATCCACAAAAAAATGCAAAAAAAAATGCAAAAAAATCCACAAAAAAATGCAAAAAAAATGCAAAAAAATCCACAAAAAAATGCAAAAAAAATGCAAAAAAATTGCAAAAAAAATGCTAAAAAAAATGCAAAAAAATGCAAAAAAATGCAAAAAAAATGCAAAAAAAAATGCAAAAAAAACCACAAAAAATGCAAAAAAAAATGCAGAAAAATGCAAAAAAAAATGCAGAAAAATCCACAAAAAAATGCAAAAAAAAATGCAAAAAAATCCACAAAAAAATGCAAAAAAAATGCAAAAAAAATGCTAAAAAAAATGCAAAAAAAATGCAAAAAAAATGCAAAAAAAATGCAAAAAAAAATGCAGAAAAATCCACAAAAAAATGCAAAAAAAAATGCAAAAAAAATGCAAAAAAAAAATGCAGAAAAATCCACAAAAAAATGCAAAAAAAAATGCAAAAAAATCCACAAAAAAATGCAAAAAAAAATGCAAAAAAATCCACAAAAAAATGCAAAAAAATCCACAAAAAAATGCAAAAAAAATGCAAAAAAATCCACAAAAAAATGCAAAAAAAATGCAAAAAAATTGCAAAAAAAATGCAAAAAAAAATGCAAAAAAAATGCAAAAAAATGCAAAAAAAAATGCAAAAAAAATGCAAAAAAATCCACAAAAAAATGCAAAAAAAATGCAAAAAAATGCAAAAAAAAATGCAGAAAAATCCACAAAAAAATGCAAAAAAAAATGCAAAAAAATCCACAAAAAAATGCAAAAAAATCCACAAAAAAATGCAAAAAAAATGCAAAAAAAATGCAAAAAAAAATGCAAAAAAAATGCAAAAAAAAATGCAGAAAAATCCACAAAAAAATGCAAAAAAAAATGCAAAAAAATGCAAAAAAAAATGCAAAAAAACCACAAAAAATGCAAAAAAAAATGCAAAAAAATCCACAAAAAAATGCAAAAAAAAATGCAAAAAAATCCACAAAAAAATCCAAAAAAAAATGCAAAAAAAAATGCAAAAAAAAATGCAAAAAAATCCACAAAAAAATGCAAAAAAAATGCAAAAAAATCCACAAAAAAATGCAAAAAAAATGCAAAAAAATGCAAAAAAAAAATGCAGAAAAAACCACAAAAAATGCAAAAAAAAATGCTAAAAAATCCACAAAAAAATGCAAAAAAAATGCAAAAAAATCCACAAAAAAATGCAAAAAAAATGCAAAAAATTGCAAAAAAAATGCTAAAAAAAATGCAAAAAAAATCACAAAAAATGCAAAAAAAAATGCAGAAAAATCCACAAAAAAATGCAAAAAAAATGCAAAAAAATCCACAAAAAAATGCAAAAAAAATGCAAAAAAATCCACAAAAAAATGCAAAAAAAATGCAAAAAAATCCACAAAAAAATGCAAAAAAAATGCAAAAAAATGCAAAAAAAAATGCAGAAATATCCACAAAAAAATGCAAAAAAAATGCAAAAAAATCCACAAAAAAATGCAAAAAAAATGCAAAAAAATCCACAAAAAAATGCAAAAAAAATGCAAAAAAAATGCTAAAAAAAATGCAAAAAAAATGCAAAAAAAATGCAAAAAAATGCAAAAAAAAATGCAAAAAAAATGCAAAAAAATCCACAAAAAATGCAAAAAAAATGCAAAAAAATGCAAAAAATGCAGAAAAATCCACAAAAAATGCAAAAAAAAATGCAAAAAAATCCACAAAAAAATGCAAAAAAATGCAAAAAAAATCCACAAAAAAATGCAAAAAAAATGCAAAAAAAATGCTAAAAAAAATGCAAAAAAAATGCAAAAAAAAAATGCAGAAAAATCCACAAAAAAATGCAAAAAAAAATGCTAAAAAAATGCAAAAAAAAATGCAAAAAAACCACAAAAAATGCAAAAAAAAATGCAAAAAAATCCACAAAAAAATGCAAAAAAAATGCAAAAAAATCCACAAAAAAATGCAAAAAAAATGCAAAAAAATCCACAAAAAAATGCAAAAAAAATGCAAAAAAATCCACAAAAAAATGCTAAAAAAAATGCAAAAAAAATGCAAAAAAATGCAAAAAAAAATGCAAAAAAAATGCAAAAAAAATGCAAAAAAATCCACAAAAAAATGCAAAAAAAATGCAAAAAAATCCACAAAAAAATGCAAAAAAAATGCAAAAAAATGCAAAAAAAAAATGCAGAAAAAACCACAAAAAATGCAAAAAAAAATGCTAAAAAATCCACAAAAAAATGCAAAAAAAATGCAAAAAAATCCACAAAAAAATGCAAAAAAAAATGCAAAAAATTGCAAAAAAAATGCTAAAAAAAATGCAAAAAAAATGCAAAAAAATGCAAAAAAAAATGCAGAAAAATCCACAAAAAAATGCAAAAAAAATGCAAAAAAATCCACAAAAAAATGCAAAAAAATGCAAAAAAATCCACAAAAAAATGCTAAAAAAATGCAAAAAAATCCACAAAAAAATGCAAAAAAAATGCAAAAAAATTGCAAAAAAAATGCAAAAAAAAATGCAAAAAAAATGCAAAAAAATGCAAAAAAAAATGCAAAAAAAATGCAAAAAAATCCACAAAAAAATGCAAAAAAAATGCAAAAAAATGCAAAAAAAAATGCAGAAAAATCCACAAAAAAATGCAAAAAAAAATGCAAAAAAATCCACAAAAAAATGCAAAAAAATCCACAAAAAAATGCAAAAAAAATGCAAAAAAAATGCAAAAAAAAATGCAAAAAAAATGCAAAAAAAAAATGCAGAAAAATCCCCAAAAAAATGCAAAAAAAAATGCAAAAAAATGCAAAAAAAAATGCAAAAAAACCACAAAAAATGCAAAAAAAAATGCAAAAAAATCCACAAAAAAATGCAAAAAAAAATGCAAAAAAATCCACAAAAAAATGCAAAAAAAATGCAAAAAAATCCACAAAAAAATGCAAAAAAATGCAAAAAAATCCACAAAAAAATGCTAAAAAAAATGCAAAAAAAATGCAAAAAAATGCAAAAAAAAATGCAAAAAAAAATGCAAAAAAAAATGCAAAAAAATCCACAAAAAAATGCAAAAAAAATGCAAAAAAATCCACAAAAAAATGCAAAAAAAATGCAAAAAAATGCAAAAAAAAAATGCAGAAAAAACCACAAAAAATGCAAAAAAAAATGCTAAAAAATCCACAAAAAAATGCAAAAAAAATGCAAAAAAATCCACAAAAAAATGCAAAAAAAATGCAAAAAATTGCAAAAAAAATGCTAAAAAAAATGCAAAAAAAATCACAAAAAATGCAAAAAAAATGCAGAAAAATCCACAAAAAAATGCAAAAAAAATGCAAAAAAATCCACAAAAAAATGCAAAAAAAATGCAAAAAAATCCACAAAAAAATGCAAAAAAAATGCAAAAAAATCCACAAAAAAATGCAAAAAAAATGCAAAAAAATGCAAAAAAAAATGCAGAAATATCCACAAAAAAATGCAAAAAAAATGCAAAAAAATCCACAAAAAAATGCAAAAAAAATGCAAAAAAATCCACAAAAAAATGCAAAAAAAATGCAAAAAAAATGCTAAAAAAAATGCAAAAAAAATGCAAAAAAAATGCAAAAAAATGCAAAAAAAAATGCAAAAAAAATGCAAAAAAATCCACAAAAAATGCAAAAAAAATGCAAAAAAATGCAAAAAATGCAGAAAAATCCACAAAAAAATGCAAAAAAAAATGCAAAAAAATCCACAAAAAAATGCAAAAAAATGCAAAAAAATCCACAAAAAAATGCAAAAAAAATGCAAAAAAAATGCTAAAAAAAATGCAAAAAAAATGCAAAAAAAAAATGCAGAAAAATCCACAAAAAAATGCAAAAAAAAATGCTAAAAAAATGCAAAAAAAAATGCAAAAAAACCACAAAAAATGCAAAAAAAAATGCAAAAAAATCCACAAAAAAATGCAAAAAAAATGCAAAAAAATCCACAAAAAAATGCAAAAAAAATGCAAAAAAATCCACAAAAAAATGCAAAAAAAATGCAAAAAAATCCACAAAAAAATGCTAAAAAAAATGCAAAAAAAATGCAAAAAAAATGCAAAAAAATGCAAAAAAAAATGCAAAAAAAATGCAAAAAAAATGCAAAAAAATCCACAAAAAAATGCAAAAAAAATGCAAAAAAATCCACAAAAAAATGCAAAAAAAATGCAAAAAAATGCAAAAAAAAATGCAGAAAAAACCACAAAAAATGCAAAAAAAAATGCTAAAAAATCCACAAAAAAATGCAAAAAAAATGCAAAAAAATCCACAAAAAAATGCAAAAAAAATGCAAAAAATTGCAAAAAAAATGCTAAAAAAAATGCAAAAAAAATGCAAAAAAATGCAAAAAAAATGCAGAAAAATCCACAAAAAAATGCAAAAAAAATGCAAAAAAATCCACAAAAAAATGCAAAAAAAATGCAAAAAAATCCACAAAAAAATGCAAAAAAATGCAAAAAAAAATGCAAAAAAAAATGCAAAAAAAATGCAATAAAAATGCAAAAAAAAATGCAAAAAAAAATGCAAAAAAAACCACAAAAAATGCAAAAAAAAATGCAGAAAAATCCACAAAAAAATGCAAAAAAAAATGCAAAAAAATCCACAAAAAAATGCAAAAAAATGCAAAAAAATCCACAAAAAAATGCAAAAAAAATGCAAAAAAATTGCAAAAAAAATGCTAAAAAAAATGCAAAAAAATGCAAAAAATGCAAAAAAAATGCAAAAAAAAATGCAAAAAAAAACACAAAAAATGCAAAAAAAAATGCAGAAAAATCCACAAAAAAATGCAGAAAAATCCACAAAAAAATGCAAAAAAAAATGCAAAAAAATCCACAAAAAAATGCAAAAAAAATGCAAAAAAAATGCTAAAAAAAATGCAAAAAAAATGCAAAAAAAATGCAAAAAAAATGCAAAAAAAAATGCAGAAAAATCCACAAAAAAATGCAAAAAAAAATGCAAAAAAAATGCAAAAAAAAAATGCAGAAAAATCCACAAAAAAATGCAAAAAAAAATGCAAAAAAATCCACAAAAAAATGCAAAAAAAAATGCAAAAAAATCCACAAAAAAATGCAAAAAAATCCACAAAAAAATGCAAAAAAAATGCAAAAAAATCCACAAAAAATGCAAAAAAAATGCAAAAAAATTGCAAAAAAAATGCAAAAAAAAATGCAAAAAAAATGCAAAAAAATGCAAAAAAAAATGCAAAAAAAATGCAAAAAAATCCACAAAAAAATGCAAAAAAAATGCAAAAAAATGCAAAAAAAAATGCAGAAAAATCCACAAAAAAATGCAAAAAAAAATGCAAAAAAATCCACAAAAAAATGCAAAAAAATCCACAAAAAAATGCAAAAAAAATGCAAAAAAAATGCAAAAAAAAATGCAAAAAAAATGCAAAAAAAAAATGCAGAAAAATCCACAAAAAAATGCAAAAAAAAATGCAAAAAAATGCAAAAAAAAATGCAAAAAAACCACAAAAAATGCAAAAAAAAATGCAAAAAAATCCACAAAAAAATGCAAAAAAAATGCAAAAAAATCCACAAAAAAATGCAAAAAAAATGCAAAAAAATCCACAAAAAAATGCAAAAAAATGCAAAAAAATCCACAAAAAAATGCTAAAAAAAATGCAAAAAAAATGCAAAAAAATGCAAAAAAAAATGCAAAAAAAATGCAAAAAAATCCACAAAAAAATGCAAAAAAAATGCAAAAAAATCCACAAAAAAATGCAAAAAAAATGCAAAAAAATGCAAAAAAAAAATGCAGAAAAAACCACAAAAAATGCAAAAAAAAATGCTAAAAAATCCACAAAAAAATGCAAAAAAAATGCAAAAAAATCCACAAAAAAATGCAAAAAAAAATGCAAAAAATTGCAAAAAAAATGCTAAAAAAAATGCAAAAAAAATCACAAAAAATGCAAAAAAAAATGCAGAAAAATCCACAAAAAAATGCAAAAAAAATGCAAAAAAATCCACAAAAAAATGCAAAAAAAATGCAAAAAAATCCACAAAAAAATGCAAAAAAAATGCAAAAAAATCCACAAAAAAATGCAAAAAAAATGCAAAAAAATGCAAAAAAAAATGCAGAAATATCCACAAAAAAATGCAAAAAAAATGCAAAAAAATCCACAAAAAAATGCAAAAAAAATGCAAAAAAATCCACAAAAAAATGCAAAAAAAATGCAAAAAAATGCTAAAAAAAATGCAAAAAAAATGCAAAAAAAATGCAAAAAAATGCAAAAAAAATGCAAAAAAAATGCAAAAAAATCCACAAAAAATGCAAAAAAAATGCAAAAAAATGCAAAAAATGCAGAAAAATCCACAAAAAAATGCAAAAAAAAATGCAAAAAAATCCACAAAAAAATGCAAAAAAATGCAAAAAAATCCACAAAAAAATGCAAAAAAAATGCAAAAAAAATGCTAAAAAAAATGCAAAAAAAATGCAAAAAAAAAATGCAGAAAAATCCACAAAAAAATGCAAAAAAAAATGCTAAAAAATGCAAAAAAAAATGCAAAAAAACCACAAAAAATGCAAAAAAAAATGCAAAAAAATCCACAAAAAAATGCAAAAAAAATGCAAAAAAATCCACAAAAAAATGCAAAAAAAATGCAAAAAAATCCACAAAAAAATGCAAAAAAAATGCAAAAAAATCCACAAAAAAATGCTAAAAAAAATGCAAAAAAAATGCAAAAAAATGCAAAAAAAAATGCAAAAAAAATGCAAAAAAAATGCAAAAAAATCCACAAAAAAATGCAAAAAAAATGCAAAAAAATCCACAAAAAAATGCAAAAAAAATGCAAAAAAATGCAAAAAAAAAATGCAGAAAAAACCACAAAAAATGCAAAAAAAAATGCTAAAAAATCCACAAAAAAATGCAAAAAAAATGCAAAAAAATCCACAAAAAATGCAAAAAAAATGCAAAAAATTGCAAAAAAAATGCTAAAAAAAATGCAAAAAAAATGCAAAAAAATGCAAAAAAAAATGCAGAAAAATCCACAAAAAAATGCAAAAAAAATGCAAAAAAATCCACAAAAAAATGCAAAAAAAATGCAAAAAAATCCACAAAAAAATGCAAAAAAATGCAAAAAAAATGCAAAAAAAAATGCAAAAAAAATGCAAAAAAAAAATGCAGAAAAATCCACAAAAAAATGCAAAAAAAAATGCAAAAAAATGCAAAAAAACCCACAAAAAATGCAAAAAAAAATGCAAAAAAATCCACAAAAAAATGCAAAAAAAATGCTAAAAAAAATGCAAAAAAAAATGCAAAAAAAACCCCCAAAAAATGCAAAAAAAAAATGCAAAAAAATCCACAAAAAAATGCAAAAAAATGCAAAAAAAATGCTAAAAAAAATGCAAAAAAAATGCAAAAAAAAATGCAGAAAAATCCACAAAAAAATGCAAAAAAAAATGCAAAAAAATGCAAAAAAAAATGCAAAAAAACCACAAAAAATGCAAAAAAAATGCAAAAAAATCCACAAAAAAATGCAAAAAAATGCAAAAAAAATGCTAAAAAAAATGCAAAAAAAATGCAAAAAAAAATGCAGAAAAATCCACAAAAAAATGCAAAAAAAAATGCAAAAAAATGCAAAAAAAAATGCAAAAAAACCACAAAAAATGCAAAAAAAATGCAAAAAAATCCACAAAAAAATGCAAAAAAAATGCAAAAGAAATGCTAAAAAAAATGCAAAAAAAATGCAAAAAAATGCAAAAAAAAATGCAAAAAAAAAAGCAAAAAAAATGCAAAAAAAATGCAAAAAAATGCAAAAAAAACCACAAAAAATGCAAAAAAAATGCAAAAAAATCCACAAAAAAATGCAAAAAAAATGCAAAAAAAATGCTAAAAAAAATGCAAAAAAAATGCAAAAAAAATGCAAAAAAAACCACAAAAAATGCAAAAAAAAATGCAAAAAAATCCACAAAAAAATGCAAAAAAAATGCAAAAAAAATGCTAAAAAAAATGCAAAAAAAATGCAAAAAAAAATGCAGAAAAATCCACAAAAAAATGCAAAAAAAAATGCAAAAAAATCCACAAAAAAATGCAAAAAAAATGCAAAAAAATCCACAAAAAAATGCAAAAAAAATGCAAAAAAATGCAAAAAAAATGCAAAAAAAAATGCAAAAAAAAATGCAAAAAAACCCACAAAAAATGCAAAAAAAAATGCAAAAAAATCCACAAAAAAATGCAAAAAAAATGCAAAAAAAATGCTAAAAAAAATGCAAAAAAAATGCAAAAAAAAATGCAGAAAAATCCACAAAAAAATGCAAAAAGAAATGCAAAAAAATGCAAAAAAACCACAAAAAATGCAAAAAAAAATGCAGAAAAATCCACAAAAAAATGCAAAAAAAAATGCAAAAAAAATGCAAAAAAAAATGCAGAAAAATCCACAAAAAAATCCACAAAAAAATGCAAAAAAATCCACAAAAAAATGCAAAAAAAATGCAAAAAAATCCACAAAAAAATGCAAAAAAAATGCAAAAAAATTGCAAAAAAAATGCTAAAAAAAATGCAAAAAAAATGCAAAAAAATGCAAAAAAAATGCAAAAAAAAATGCAAAAAAAATGCTAAAAAAATGCAAAAAAAATGCAAAAAAAAAATGCAGAAAAATCCACAAAAAAATGCAAAAAAAATGCAAAAAAATGCAAAAAAAAATGCAAAAAAACCACAAAAAATGCAAAAAAAATGCAAAAAAATCCACAAAAAAATGCAAAAAAAATGCAAAAAAAATGCTAAAAAAAATGCAAAAAAAATGCAAAAAAATGCAAAAAAAAATGCAAAAAAAAATGCAAAAAAAATGCAAAAAAAATGCAAAAAAAATGCAAAAAAACCCACAAAAAATGCAAAAAAAATGCAAAAAAATCCACAAAAAAATGCAAAAAAAATGCAAAAAAAATGCTAAAAAAAATGCAAAAAAAATGCAAAAAAATGCAAAAAAAACCACAAAAAATGCAAAAAAAAATGCAAAAAAATCCACAAAAAAATGCAAAAAAAATGCAAAAAAAATGCTAAAAAAAATGCAAAAAAAATGCAAAAAAAAATGCAGAAAAATCCACAAAAAAATGCAAAAAAAATGCAAAAAAATCCACAAAAAAATGCAAAAAAAATGCAAAAAAAATGCTAAAAAAAATGCAAAAAAAATGCAAAAAAAAATGCAGAAAAATCCACAAAAAAATGCAAAAAGAAATGCAAAAAAATGCAAAAAAAATGCAAAAAAACCACAAAAAATGCAAAAAAAATGCAGAAAAATCCACAAAAAAATGCAAAAAAAAATGCAAAAAAAATGCAAAAAAAAAATGCAGAAAAATCCACAAAAAAATGCAAAAAAAAATGCAAAAAAATCCACAAAAAAATGCAAAAAAAATGCAAAAAAATCCACAAAAAAATGCAAAAAAATGCAAAAAAATTGCAAAAAAAATGCTAAAAAAAAATGCAAAAAAAACCACAAAAAATGCAAAAAAAAATGCAGAAAAATCCACAAAAAAATGCAGAAAAATCCACAAAAAAATGCAAAAAAAAATGCAAAAAAATCCACAAAAAAATGCAAAAAAAATGCAAAAAAAATGCTAAAAAAAATGCAAAAAAAATGCAAAAAAAATGCAAAAAAAATGCAAAAAAAAAATGCAGAAAAATTTACAAAAAAATGCAAAAAAAATGCAAAAAAAATGCAAAAAAAAATGCAGAAAAATCCACAAAAAAATGCAAAAAAAATGCAAAAAAATCCACAAAAAAATGCAAAAAAAAATGCAAAAAAAATGCAAAAAAAAAATGCAGAAAAATCCACAAAAAAATGCAAAAAAAAATGCAAAAAAATGCAAAAAAAAATGCAAAAAAACCACAAAAAATGCAAAAAAAAATGCAAAAAAATCCACAAAAAAATGCAAAAAAAATGCAAAAAAAATGCTAAAAAAAATGCAAAAAATGCAAAAAAATGCAAAAAAAAATGCAAAAAAAAATGCAAAAAAAATGCAAAAAAAATGCAAAAAAAAATGCAAAAAAAAACACAAAAAATGCAAAAAAAAAATGCAAAAAAATCCACAAAAAAATGCAAAAAAATGCAAAAAAAATGCAAAAAAAAATGCAAAAAAAATGCAAAAAAAAGTGCAGAAAAATCCACAAAAAAATGCAAAAAAAATGCAAAAAAATGCAAAAAAAAATGCAAAAAACCACAAAAAATGCAAAAAAAAATGCAAAAAAATCCACAAAAAAATGCAAAAAAAATGCAAAAAAAATGCTAAAAAAAATGCAAAAAAAATGCAAAAAAATGCAAAAAAAAATGCAAAAAAAATGCAAAAAAAATGCAAAAAAAATGCAAAAAAAAATGCAAAAAAAACCACAAAAAATGCAAAAAAAATGCAAAAAAATCCACAAAAAAATGCAAAAAAAAATGCAAAAAAATCCACAAAAAAATGCAAAAAAAATGCAAAAAAAATGCTAAAAAAATGCAAAAAAAATGCAAAAAAAAATGCAGAAAAATCCACAAAAAAATGCAAAAAAAAATGCAAAAAAATCCACAAAAAAATGCAAAAAAAATGCAAAAAAATTCACAAAAAAATGCAAAAAAAATGCAAAAAAATTGCAAAAAAAATGCTAAAAAAAAATGCAAAAAAAATGCAAAAAAATGCAAAAAAAAATGCAAAAAAAATGCAATAAAAATCCACAAAAAAATGCAAAAAAAATGCAAAAAAATGCAAAAAAAATGCAAAAAAATGCAAAAAAAAAATGCAGAAAAATCCACAAAAAAATGCAAAAAAAAATGCAAAAAAATCCACAAAAAAATGCAAAAAAAATGCAAAAAAATCCACAAAAAAATGCAAAAAAAATGCAAAAAAATCCACAAAAAAATGCAAAAAAATGCAAAAAAATCCACAAAAAAATGCAAAAAAAATGCAAAAAAATCCACAAAAAAATGCAAAAAAAATGCAAAAAAATTGCAAAAAAAATGCTAAAAAAAATGCAAAAAAATGCAAAAAAATGCAAAAAAAAATGCAAAAAAAATGCAATAAAAATGCAAAAAAAAAATGCAAAAAAAAAATGCAAAAAAACCCACAAAAAATGCAAAAAAAATGCAGAAAAATCCACAAAAAAATGCAAAAAAAAATGAAAAAAAATCCACAAAAAATGCAAAAAAAATGCAAAAAAATGCTAAAAAAATGCAAAAAAAATGCAAAAAAATGCAAAAAAAAATGCAAAAAAAAATGCAAAAAAAATGCAAAAAAAAAATGCAAAAAAAATGCAAAAAAACCCACAAAAAAATGCAAAAAAATTGCAAAAAAATCCACAAAAAAATGCAAAAAAAATGCAAAAAAATCCACAAAAAAATGCAAAAAAATGCAAAAAATTGCAAAAAAAATGCTAGAAAAAATGCAAAAAAAATCACAAAAAATGCAAAAAAAAATGCAAAAAAATCCACAAAAAAATGCAAAAAAAATGCAAAAAAATCCACAAAAAAATGCAAAAAAAATGCAAAAAAAATGCAAAAAAAATGCAAAAAAAATGCAAAAAAAAATGCAGAAAAATCCACAAAAAAATGCAAAAAAAAATGCAAAAAAATCCACAAAAAAATGCAAAAAAAAATGCAAAAAAATGCAAAAAAAAATGCAAAAAAACCACAAAAAATGCAAAAAAAAATGCAAAAAAATCCACAAAAAAATGCAAAAAAAATGCAAAAAAAATGCTAAAAAAAATGCAAAAAAAATGCAAAAAAATGCAAAAAAAAATGCAAAAAAAAATGCAAAAAAATCCACAAAAAAATGCAAAAAAAAATGCAAAAAAATGCAAAAAAAAATGCAAAAAAACCACAAAAAATGCAAAAAAAAATGCAAAAAAATCCACAAAAAAATGCAAAAAAAATGCAAAAAAAATGCTAAAAAAAATGCAAAAAAAATGCAAAAAAATGCAAAAAAAAATGCAAAAAAAATGCAAAAAAAAATGCAAAAAAAACCACAAAAAATGCAAAAAAAATGCAAAAAAATCCACAAAAAAATGCAAAAAAAATGCAAAAAAATCCACAAAAAAATGCAAAAAAAATGCAAAAAAATTGCAAAAAAAATGCTAAAAAAAATGCAAAAAAATGCAAAAAAATGCAAAAAAAAATGCAAAAAAAATGCAATAAAAATGCAAAAAAAATTGCAAAAAAACCCACAAAAAATGCAAAAAAAATTGCAAAAAAACCCACAAAAAATGCTAAAAAAAATGCAAAAAAAATGCAAAAAAAAATGCAGAAAAATCCACAAAAAAATGCAAAAAGAAATGCAAAAAAATGCAAAAAAATGCAAAAAAACCACAAAAAATGCAAAAAAATGCAGAAAAATCCACAAAAAAATGCAAAAAAAAATGCAAAAAAAATGCAAAAAAAAAATGCAGAAAAATCCACAAAAAAATGCAAAAAAAAATGCAAAAAAATCCACAAAAAAATGCAAAAAAAAATGCAAAAAAATCCACAAAAAAATGCAAAAAAAATGCAAAAAAATTGCAAAAAAAATGCTAAAAAAAATGCAAAAAAATGCAAAAAAATGCAAAAAAAATGCAAAAAAAAATGCAAAAAAAACCACAAAAAATGCAAAAAAAAATGCAGAAAAATCCAAAAAAAATGCAGAAAAATCCACAAAAAAATGCAAAAAAAAATGCAAAAAAATCCACAAAAAAATGCAAAAAAAATGCAAAAAAAATGCTAAAAAAAATGCAAAAAAAATGCAAAAAATATGCAAAAAAAAAATGCAGAAAAATCCACAAAAAAATGCAAAAAAAAATGCAAAAAAAATGCAAAAAAAAAATGCAGAAAAATCCACAAAAAAATGCAAAAAAAAATGCAAAAAAATCCACAAAAAAATGCAAAAAAAAATGCAAAAAAATCCACAAAAAAATGCAAAAAAAATGCAAAAAAATCCACAAAAAAATGCAAAAAAAATGCAAAAAAATCCACAAAAAAATGCAAAAAAAAATGCAAAAAAATTGCAAAAAAAATGCTAAAAAAAATGCAAAAAAATGCAAAAAAATGCAAAAAAAAATGCAAAAAAAATGCAAAAAAATCCACAAAAAAATGCAAAAAAAATGCAAAAAAATGCAAAAAAAAATGCAGAAAAATCCACAAAAAAATGCAAAAAAAATGCAAAAAAATCCACAAAAAAATGCAAAAAAATCCACAAAAAAATGCAAAAAAAATGCAAAAAAAATGCAAAAAAAAATGCAAAAAAAATGCAAAAAAAAAATGCAGAAAAATCCACAAAAAAATGCAAAAAAAATGCAAAAAAATGCAAAAAAAAATGCAAAAAAACCACAAAAAATGCAAAAAAAAATGCAAAAAAATCCACAAAAAAATGCAAAAAAAAATGCAAAAAAATCCACAAAAAAATGCAAAAAAAATGCAAAAAAATCCACAAAAAAATGCAAAAAAATGCAAAAAAATCCACAAAAAAATGCTAAAAAAAATGCAAAAAAAATGCAAAAAAATGCAAAAAAAAATGCAAAAAAAAATGCAAAAAAAAATGCAAAAAAATCCACAAAAAAATGCAAAAAAAATGCAAAAAAATCCACAAAAAAATGCAAAAAAAATGCAAAAAAATGCAAAAAAAAAATGCAGAAAAAACCACAAAAAATGCAAAAAAAAATGCTAAAAAATCCACAAAAAAATGCAAAAAAAATGCAAAAAAATCCACAAAAAAATGCAAAAAAAATGCAAAAAAATCCACAAAAAAATGCAAAAAAAATGCAAAAAAATCCACAAAAAAATGCAAAAAAAATGCAAAAAAAAATGCAGAAAAATCCACAAAAAAATGCAAAAAAAATGCAAAAAAATCCACAAAAAAATGCAAAAAAAATGCAAAAAAATCCACAAAAAAATGCAAAAAAAATGCAAAAAAAATGCTAAAAAAAATGCAAAAAAAATGCAAAAAAAATGCAAAAAAATGCAAAAAAAAATGCAAAAAAAATGCAAAAAAATCCACAAAAAAATGCAAAAAAAATGCAAAAAAAATGCAAAAAAAAATGCAGAAAAATCCACAAAAAAATGCAAAAAAAAATGCAAAAAAATCCACAAAAAAATGCAAAAAAATGCAAAAAAATCCACAAAAAAATGCAAAAAAAAATGCAAAAAAAATGCTAAAAAAAATGCAAAAAAAATGCAAAAAAAAAATGCAGAAAAATCCACAAAAAAATGCAAAAAAAAATGCTAAAAAATGCAAAAAAAAATGCAAAAAAACCACAAAAAATGCAAAAAAAAATGCAAAAAAATCCACAAAAAAATGCAAAAAAAATGCAAAAAAATCCACAAAAAAATGCAAAAAAAATGCAAAAAAATCCACAAAAAAATGCAAAAAAAATGCAAAAAAATCCACAAAAAAATGCTAAAAAAAATGCAAAAAAAATGCAAAAAAATGCAAAAAAAAAATGCAAAAAAAATGCAAAAAAAATGCAAAAAAATCCACAAAAAAATGCAAAAAAAATGCAAAAAAATCCACAAAAAAATGCAAAAAAAATGCAAAAAAATGCAAAAAAAAAATGCAGAAAAAACCACAAAAAATGCAAAAAAAAATGCTAAAAAATCCACAAAAAAATGCAAAAAAAATGCAAAAAAATCCACAAAAAAATGCAAAAAAAATGCAAAAAAATTGCAAAAAAAATGCTAAAAAAAAATGCAAAAAAAATGCAAAAAAATGCAAAAAAAAATGCAAAAAAAATGCAATAAAAATCCACAAAAAAATGCAAAAAAAATGCAAAAAAATCCACAAAAAAATGCAAAAAAAATGCAAAAAAATCCACAAAAAAATGCAAAAAAAATGCAAAAAAATCCACAAAAAAATGCTAAAAAAATGCAAAAAAAATGCAAAAAAAAGCAAAAAAAAATGCAAAAAAAAATGCAAAAAAATCCACAAAAAAATGCAAAAAAAATGCAAAAAAATCCACAAAAAAATGCAAAAAAAATGCAAAAAAATTGCAAAAAAAATGCTAAAAAAAAATGCAAAAAAAATGCAAAAAAATGCAAAAAAAAATGCAAAAAAAATGCAATAAAAATCCACAAAAAAATGCAAAAAAAATGCAAAAAAATCCACAAAAAAATGCAAAAAAAATGCAAAAAAATCCACAAAAAAATGCAAAAAAAATGCAAAAAAATCCACAAAAAATGCTAAAAAAATGCAAAAAAAATGCAAAAAAATGCAAAAAAAAATGCAAAAAAAAATGCAAAAAAATCCACAAAAAAATGCAAAAAAAATGCAAAAAAATCCACAAAAAAATGCAAAAAAAATGCAAAAAAAAAATGCAGAAAAAACCACAAATAATGCAAAAAAAAATGCTAAAAAATCCACAAAAAAATGCAAAAAAAATGCAAAAAAATCCACAAAAAAATGCAAAAAAAATGCAAAAAATTGCAAAAAAAATGCTAAAAAAAATGCAAAAAAAATCACAAAAAATGCAAAAAAAAATGCAGAAAAATCCACAAAAAAATGCAAAAAAAATGCAAAAAAATCCACAAAAAATGCAAAAAAAATGCAAAAAAATCCACAAAAAAATGCAAAAAAAATGCAAAAAAATCCACAAAAAAAATGCAAAAAAATGCAAAAAAATGCAAAAAAAATGCAGAAAAATCCACAAAAAAATGCAAAAAAAATGCAAAAAAATCCACAAAAAAATGCAAAAAAAATGCAAAAAAATCCACAAAAAAATGCAAAAAAAATGCAAAAAAATGCTAAAAAAAATGCAAAAAAAATGCAAAAAAAAAATGCAGAAAAATCCACAAAAAAATGCAAAAAAAAATGCAAAAAAATGCAAAAAAAAAATGCAAAAAAACCACAAAAAATGCAAAAAAAAATGCAAAAAAATCCACAAAAAAATGCAAAAAAAATTCAAAAAAAATGCTAAAAAAAATGCAAAAAAATGCAAAAAAATGCAAAAAAAAATGCAAAAAAAAATGCAAAAAAAATGCAAAAAAAATGCAAAAAAAATGCAAAAAAAACCACAAAAAATGCAAAAAAAAATGCAAAAAAATCCACAAAAAAATGCAAAAAAAATGCAAAAAAAATGCTAAAAAAAATGCAAAAAAAATGCAAAAAAAAAATGCAGAAAAATCCACAAAAAAATGCAAAAAAAAATGCAAAAAAATGCAAAAAAAAATGCAAAAAAACCACAAAAAATGCAAAAAAAAATGCAAAAAAATCCACAAAAAAATGCAAAAAAAATGCTAAAAAAAATGCAAAAAAAATGCAAAAAAATGCAAAAAAAAATGCAAAAAAAAATGCAAAAAAAATGCAAAAAAAATGCAAAAAAAATGCAAAAAAAACCACAAAAAATGCAAAAAAAATGCAAAAAAATCCACAAAAAAATGCAAAAAAAATGCAAAAAAAATGCTAAAAAAAATGCAAAAAAAATGCAAAAAAAATGCAAAAAAATCCACAAAAAAATGCAAAAAAAATGCAAAAAAATGCAAAAAAAAAATGCAGAAAAAACCACAAAAAATGCAAAAAAAAATGCTAAAAAATCCACAAAAAAATGCAAAAAAAATGCAAAAAAATCCACAAAAAAATGCAAAAAAAATGCAAAAAAATCCACAAAAAAATGCAAAAAAAATGCAAAAAAATCCACAAAAAAATGCAAAAAAAATGCAAAAAAAAATGCAGAAAAATCCACAAAAAAATGCAAAAAAAATGCAAAAAAATCCACAAAAAAATGCAAAAAAAATGCAAAAAAATCCACAAAAAAATGCAAAAAAAATGCAAAAAAAATGCTAAAAAAAATGCAAAAAAAATGCAAAAAAAATGCAAAAAAATGCAAAAAAAAATGCAAAAAAAATGCAAAAAAATCCACAAAAAAATGCAAAA
Source organism: Zingel zingel (assembly GCA_023566125.1). NCBI lineage: Eukaryota > Metazoa > Chordata > Actinopteri > Perciformes > Percidae > Zingel > Zingel zingel. Next base: position 43,619 of record JAKRKW010000060.1, on the reverse strand, counting down.
AAAATGCAAAAAAATGCAAAAAAAAATGCAGAAAAATCCACAAAAAAATGCAAAAAAAAATGCAAAAAAATCCACAAAAAAATGCAAAAAAATGCAAAAAAATCCACAAAAAAATGCAAAAAAAAATGCAAAAAAAATGCTAAAAAAAATGCAAAAAAAATGCAAAAAAAAAATGCAGAAAAATCCACAAAAAAATGCAAAAAAAAATGCTAAAAAATGCAAAAAAAAATGCAAAAAAACCACAAAAAATGCAAAAAAAAATGCAAAAAAATCCACAAAAAAATGCAAAAAAAATGCAAAAAAATCCACAAAAAAATGCAAAAAAAATGCAAAAAAATCCACAAAAAAATGCAAAAAAAATGCAAAAAAATCCACAAAAAAATGCTAAAAAAAATGCAAAAAAAATGCAAAAAAATGCAAAAAAAAAATGCAAAAAAAATGCAAAAAAAATGCAAAAAAATCCACAAAAAAATGCAAAAAAAATGCAAAAAAATCCACAAAAAAATGCAAAAAAAATGCAAAAAAATGCAAAAAAAAAATGCAGAAAAAACCACAAAAAATGCAAAAAAAAATGCTAAAAAATCCACAAAAAAATGCAAAAAAAATGCAAAAAAATCCACAAAAAAATGCAAAAAAAATGCAAAAAAATTGCAAAAAAAATGCTAAAAAAAAATGCAAAAAAAATGCAAAAAAATGCAAAAAAAAATGCAAAAAAAATGCAATAAAAATCCACAAAAAAATGCAAAAAAAATGCAAAAAAATCCACAAAAAAATGCAAAAAAAATGCAAAAAAATCCACAAAAAAATGCAAAAAAAATGCAAAAAAATCCACAAAAAAATGCTAAAAAAATGCAAAAAAAATGCAAAAAAATGCAAAAAAAAATGCAAAAAAAAATGCAAAAAAATCCACAAAAAAATGCAAAAAAAATGCAAAAAAATCCACAAAAAAATGCAAAAAAAATGCAAAAAAATTGCAAAAAAAATGCTAAAAAAAAATGCAAAAAAAATGCAAAAAAATGCAAAAAAAAATGCAAAAAAAATGCAATAAAAATCCACAAAAAAATGCAAAAAAAATGCAAAAAAATCCACAAAAAAATGCAAAAAAAATGCAAAAAAATCCACAAAAAAATGCAAAAAAAATGCAAAAAAATCCACAAAAAATGCTAAAAAAATGCAAAAAAAATGCAAAAAAATGCAAAAAAAAATGCAAAAAAAAATGCAAAAAAATCCACAAAAAAATGCAAAAAAAATGCAAAAAAATCCACAAAAAAATGCAAAAAAAATGCAAAAAAAAAATGCAGAAAAAACCACAAATAATGCAAAAAAAAATGCTAAAAAATCCACAAAAAAATGCAAAAAAAATGCAAAAAAATCCACAAAAAAATGCAAAAAAAATGCAAAAAATTGCAAAAAAAATGCTAAAAAAAATGCAAAAAAAATCACAAAAAATGCAAAAAAAAATGCAGAAAAATCCACAAAAAAATGCAAAAAAAATGCAAAAAAATCCACAAAAAATGCAAAAAAAATGCAAAAAAATCCACAAAAAAATGCAAAAAAAATGCAAAAAAATCCACAAAAAAAATGCAAAAAAATGCAAAAAAATGCAAAAAAAATGCAGAAAAATCCACAAAAAAATGCAAAAAAAATGCAAAAAAATCCACAAAAAAATGCAAAAAAAATGCAAAAAAATCCACAAAAAAATGCAAAAAAAATGCAAAAAAATGCTAAAAAAAATGCAAAAAAAATGCAAAAAAAAAATGCAGAAAAATCCACAAAAAAATGCAAAAAAAAATGCAAAAAAATGCAAAAAAAAAATGCAAAAAAACCACAAAAAATGCAAAAAAAAATGCAAAAAAATCCACAAAAAAATGCAAAAAAAATTCAAAAAAAATGCTAAAAAAAATGCAAAAAAATGCAAAAAAATGCAAAAAAAAATGCAAAAAAAAATGCAAAAAAAATGCAAAAAAAATGCAAAAAAAATGCAAAAAAAACCACAAAAAATGCAAAAAAAAATGCAAAAAAATCCACAAAAAAATGCAAAAAAAATGCAAAAAAAATGCAAAAAAAAATGCAAAAAAAATGCAAAAAAAAAATGCAGAAAAATCCACAAAAAAATGCAAAAAAAAATGCAAAAAAATGCAAAAAAAAATGCAAAAAAACCACAAAAAATGCAAAAAAAAATGCAAAAAAATCCACAAAAAAATGCAAAAAAAATGCTAAAAAAAATGCAAAAAAAATGCAAAAAAATGCAAAAAAAAATGCAAAAAAAAATGCAAAAAAAATGCAAAAAAAATGCAAAAAAAATGCAAAAAAAACCACAAAAAATGCAAAAAAAATGCAAAAAAATCCACAAAAAAATGCAAAAAAAATGCAAAAAAAACCACAAAAAATGCAAAAAAAATGCAAAAAAATCCACAAAAAAATGCAAAAAAAATGCAAAAAAAATGCTAAAAAAAATGCAAAAAAAATGCAAAAAAAATGCAAAAAAAACCACAAAAAATGCAAAAAAAAATGCAAAAAAATCCACAAAAAAATGCAAAAAAAATGCAAAAAAAATGCTAAAAAAAATGCAAAAAAATCCACAAAAAAATGCAAAAAAAATGCAAAAAAATCCACAAAAAAATGCAAAAAAATGCAAAAAAATGCAAAAAAAAATGCAAAAAAAAATGCAAAAAAAATGCAAAAAAAAATGCAAAAAAAAATGCAAAAAAACCCACAAAAAATGCAAAAAAAATGCAAAAAAATCCACAAAAAAATGCAAAAAAAATGCAAAAAAAATGCTAAAAAAAATGCAAAAAAATGCGAAAAAAAATGCTGAAAAATCCACAAAAAAATGCAAAAAGAAATGCAGAAAAATCCACAAAAAAAATGCAAAAAAAAATGCAAAAAAAATGCAAAAAAAAAATGCAGAAAAATCCACAAAAAAATGCAAAAAAAAATGCAAAAAAATCCACAAAAAAATGCAAAAAAAATGCAAAAAAATCCACAAAAAAATGCAAAAAAAATGCAAAAAAATTGCAAAAAAAATGCTAAAAAAAATGCAAAAAAAATGCAAAAAAATGCAAAAAAAATGCAAAAAAAAATGCAAAAAAAACCACAAAAAATGCAAAAAAAAATGCAGAAAAATCCACAAAAAAATGCAGAAAAATCCACAAAAAAATGCAAAAAAAATGCAAAAAAATCCACAAAAAAATGCAAAAAAAATGCAAAAAAAATGCTAAAAAAAATGCAAAAAAATGCAAAAAAATGCAAAAAAAATGCAAAAAAAAAATGCAGAAAAATCCACAAAAAAATGCAAAAAAAAATGCAAAAAAAATGCAAAAAAAAAATGCAGAAAAATCCACAAAAAAATGCAAAAAAAATGCAAAAAAATCCACAAAAAAATGCAAAAAAAAATGCAAAAAAATCCACAAAAAAATGCAAAAAAAATGCAAAAAAATCCACAAAAAAATGCAAAAAAAATGCAAAAAAATCCACAAAAAAATGCAAAAAAAATGCAAAAAAATTGCAAAAAAAATGCTAAAAAAAATGCAAAAAAAATGCAAAAAAATGCAAAAAAAAATGCAAAAAAAATGCAAAAAAATCCACAAAAAAATGCAAAAAAAATGCAAAAAAATGCAAAAAAAAATGCAGAAAAATCCACAAAAAAATGCAAAAAAAAATGCAAAAAAATCCACAAAAAAATGCAAAAAAAATGCAAAAAAATCCACAAAAAAATGCAAAAAAAATGCAAAAAAAATGCTAAAAAAAATGCAAAAAAAATGCAAAAAAAAAATGCAGAAAAATCCACAAAAAAATGCAAAAAAAATGCAAAAAAATGCAAAAAAAAATGCAAAAAAACCACAAAAAATGCAAAAAAAAATGCAAAAAAATCCACAAAAAAATGCAAAAAAAAATGCAAAAAAATCCACAAAAAAATGCAAAAAAATGCAAAAAAATCCATAAAAAAATGCAAAAAAATGCAAAAAAATCCACAAAAAAATGCTAAAAAAAATGCAAAAAAAATGCAAAAAAATGCAAAAAAAAATGCAAAAAAAAATGCAAAAAAAAATGCAAAAAAATCCACAAAAAAATGCAAAAAAAATGCAAAAAAATCCACAAAAAAATGCAAAAAAAATGCAAAAAAATGCAAAAAAAAAATGCAGAAAAAACCACAAAAAATGCAAAAAAAATGCAAAAAAATCCACAAAAAAATGCAAAAAAAATGCAAAAAAATCCACAAAAAAATGCAAAAAAATGCAAAAAATTGCAAAAAAAATGCTAAAAAAAATGCAAAAAAATCCACAAAAAAATGCAAAAAAAATGCAAAAAAATGCAAAAAAAAATGCAGAAAAATCCACAAAAAAATGCAAAAAAAATGCAAAAAAATCCACAAAAAAATGCAAAAAAAATGCAAAAAAATCCACAAAAAAATGCAAAAAAAATGCAAAAAAAAATGCTAAAAAAAATGCAAAAAAAATGCAAAAAAAATGCAAAAAAATGCAAAAAAAAATGCAAAAAAAATGCAAAAAAATCCACAAAAAAATGCAAAAAAAATGCAAAAAAATGCAAAAAAAAATGCAGAAAAATCCACAAAAAAATGCAAAAAAAAATGCAAAAAAATCCACAAAAAAATGCAAAAAAAATGCAAAAAAATCCACAAAAAAATGCAAAAAAAATGCAAAAAAAATGCTAAAAAAAATGCAAAAAAAATGCAAAAAAAAAATGCAGAAAAATCCACAAAAAAATGCAAAAAAAAATGCAAAAAAATGCAAAAAAAAATGCAAAAAACCCACAAAAAATGCAAAAAAAAATGCAAAAAAATCCACAAAAAAATGCAAAAAAAAATGCAAAAAAATCCACAAAAAAATGCAAAAAAAATGCAAAAAAATCCACAAAAAAATGCAAAAAAATGCAAAAAAATCCACAAAAAAATGCTAAAAAAAATGCAAAAAAAATGCAAAAAAATGCAAAAAAAAATGCAAAAAAAATGCAAAAAAAATGCAAAAAAATCCACAAAAAAATGCAAAAAAATGCAAAAAAATCCACAAAAAAATGCAAAAAAAATGCAAAAAAATGCAAAAAAAAAATGCAGAAAAAACCACAAAAAATGCAAAAAAAATGCTAAAAAATCCACAAAAAAATGCAAAAAAAATGCAAAAAAATCCACAAAAAAATGCAAAAAAAATGCAAAAAATTGCAAAAAAAATGCTAAAAAAAATGCAAAAAAAATCACAAAAAATGCAAAAAAAAATGCAGAAAAATCCACAAAAAAATGCAAAAAAAATGCAAAAAAATCCACAAAAAAATGCAAAAAAAATGCAAAAAAAATGCAAAAAAAAATGCAAAAAAAATGCAAAAAAAAAATGCTGAAAAATCCACAAAAAAATGCAAAAAAAAATGCAAAAAAATGCAAAAAAAAATGCAAAAAAACCACAAAAAATGCAAAAAAAAATGCAAAAAAATCCACAAAAAAATGCAAAAAAAATGCAAAAAAAATGCTAAAAAAAATGCAAAAAAATGCAAAAAAATGCAAAAAAAAATGCAAAAAAAAATGCAAAAAAATGCAAAAAAAATGCAAAAAAAAATGCAAAAAAATCCACAAAAAAATGCAAAAAAAATGCAAAAAAATCCACAAAAAAATGCAAAAAAAATGCAAAAAAATCCACAAAAAAATGCAAAAAAAATGCAAAAAAATGCAAAAAAAAATGCAGAAAAATGCAAAAAAAATGCAAAAAAATGCAAAAAAATCCACAAAAAAATGCAAAAAAAATGCAAAAAAATCCACAAAAAAATGCAAAAAAAATGCAAAAAAATCCACAAAAAAATGCAAAAAAAATGCAAAAAAATTGCAAAAAAAATGCTAAAAAAAATGCAAAAAAATGCAAAAAAATGCAAAAAAAAATGCAAAAAAAATGCAATAAAAATGCAAAAAAAAATGCAAAAAAAAATGCAAAAAAACCCACAAAAAATGCAAAAAAAATGCAGAAAAATCCACAAAAAAATGCAAAAAAAAATGCAAAAAAATCCACAAAAAAATGCAAAAAAAATGCAAAAAAAAATGCTAAAAAAAATGCAAAAAAAATGCAAAAAAATGCAAAAAAAAATGCAAAAAAAAATGCAAAAAAAATGCAAAAAAAATTGCAAAAAAACCCACAAAAAATGCAAAAAAAATTGCAAAAAAATCCACAAAAAAATGCAAAAAAAATGCAAAAAAAATGCTAAAAAAAATGCAAAAAAAATGCAAAAAAAAATGCAGAAAAATCCACAAAAAAATGCAAAAAGAAATGCAAAAAAATGCAAAAAAAATGCAAAAAAACCACAAAAAATGCAAAAAAAAATGCAGAAAAATCCACAAAAAAATGCAAAAAAAAATGCAAAAAAAATGCAAAAAAAAATGCAGAAAAATCCACAAAAAAATGCAAAAAAAAATGCAAAAAAATCCACAAAAAAATGCAAAAAAAATGCAAAAAAATCCACAAAAAAATGCAAAAAAAATGCAAAAAAATTGCAAAAAAAATGCTAAAAAAAAATGCAAAAAAATGCAAAAAAATGCAAAAAAAATGCAAAAAAAAATGCAAAAAAAACCACAAAAAATGCAAAAAAAAATGCAGAAAAATCCACAAAAAAATGCAGAAAAATCCACAAAAAAATGCAAAAAAAAATGCAAAAAAATCCACAAAAAAATGCAAAAAAAATGCAAAAAAAATGCTAAAAAAAATGCAAAAAAAATGCAAAAAAAATGCTAAAAAAAATGCAAAAAAAATGCAAAAAAAATGCAAAAAAAAAATGCAGAAAAATCCACAAAAAAATGCAAAAAAAAATGCAAAAAAAATGCAAAAAAAAAATGCAGAAAAATCCACAAAAAAATGCAAAAAAAAATGCAAAAAAATCCACAAAAAAATGCAAAAAAATGCAAAAAAATCCACAAAAAAATGCAAAAAAAATGCAAAAAAATCCACAAAAAAATGCAAAAAAAATGCAAAAAAATCCACAAAAAAATGCAAAAAAAATGCAAAAAAATTGCAAAAAAATGCTAAAAAAAAATGCAAAAAAAATGCAAAAAAATGCAAAAAAAAATGCAAAAAAAATGCAAAAAAATTCACAAAAAAATGCAAAAAAAATGCAAAAAAATGCAAAAAAAAATGCAGAAAAATCCACAAAAAAATGCAAAAAAAATGCAAAAAAATCCACAAAAAAATGCAAAAAAATCCACAAAAAAATGCAAAAAAAATGCAAAAAAATGCAAAAAAAAATGCAAAAAAAATGCAAAAAAAAAATGCAGAAAAATCCACAAAAAAATGCAAAAAAAAATGCAAAAAAATGCAAAAAAAATGCAAAAAAACCACAAAAAATGCAAAAAAAAATGCAAAAAAATCCACAAAAAAATGCAAAAAAAAATGCAAAAAAATCCACAAAAAAATGCAAAAAAAATGCAAAAAAATCCACAAAAAAATGCAAAAAAATGCAAAAAAATCCACAAAAAAATGCTAAAAAAAATGCAAAAAAATGCAAAAAAATGCAAAAAAAAATGCAAAAAAAAATGCAAAAAAATCCACAAAAAAATGCAAAAAAATGCAAAAAAATCCACAAAAAAATGCAAAAAAAATGCAAAAAAATGCAAAAAAAAAATGCAGAAAAAACCACAAAAAATGCAAAAAAAAATGCTAAAAAATCCACAAAAAAATGCAAAAAAAATGCAAAAAAATCCACAAAAAAATGCAAAAAAAATGCAAAAAATTGCAAAAAAAAAAGCTAAAAAAAATGCAAAAAAAATCACAAAAAATGCAAAAAAAAATGCAGAAAAATCCACAAAAAAATGCAAAAAAAATGCAAAAAAATCCACAAAAAAATGCAAAAAAAATGCAAAAAAATCCACAAAAAAATGCAAAAAAAATGCAAAAAAATCCACAAAAAAATGCAAAAAAAATGCAAAAAAAATGCAGAAAAATCCACAAAAAAATGCAAAAAAAATGCAAAAAAATCCACAAAAAAATGCAAAAAAAATGCAAAAAAATCCACAAAAAAATGCAAAAAAAATGCAAAAAAAATGCTAAAAAAAATGCAAAAAAAATGCAAAAAAAATGCAAAAAAATGCAAAAAAAAATGCAAAAAAAATGCAAAAAAATCCACAAAAAAATGCAAAAAAAATGCAAAAAAATGCAAAAAAAAATGCAGAAAAATCCACAAAAAAATGCAAAAAAAAATGCAAAAAAATCCACAAAAAAATGCAAAAAAATGCAAAAAAATCCACAAAAAAATGCAAAAAAAAATGCAAAAAAAATGCTAAAAAAAATGCAAAAAAAATGCAAAAAAAAATGCAGAAAAATCCACAAAAAAATGCAAAAAAAAATGCTAAAAAATGCAAAAAAAATGCAAAAAAACCACAAAAAATGCAAAAAAAAATGCAAAAAAATCCACAAAAAAATGCAAAAAAAATGCAAAAAAATCCACAAAAAAATGCAAAAAAAATGCAAAAAAATCCACAAAAAAATGCAAAAAAAATGCAAAAAAATCCACAAAAAAATGCTAAAAAAAATGCAAAAAAAATGCAAAAAAATGCAAAAAAAAATGCAAAAAAAAATGCAAAAAAAATGCAAAAAAATCCACAAAAAAATGCAAAAAAAATGCAAAAAAATCCACAAAAAAATGCAAAAAAAATGCAAAAAAATGCAAAAAAAAAATGCAGAAAAAACCACAAAAAATGCAAAAAAAATGCTAAAAAATCCACAAAAAAATGCAAAAAAAATGCAAAAAAATCCACAAAAAAATGCAAAAAAAATGCAAAAAAATTGCAAAAAAAATGCTAAAAAAAATGCAAAAAAAATCCAAAAAAATGCAAAAAAAAATGCAAAAAAAATGCAATAAAAATCCACAAAAAATGCAAAAAAAATGCAAAAAAATCCACAAAAAAATGCAAAAAAAATGCAAAAAAATCCACAAAAAAATGCAAAAAAAATGCAAAAAAATCCACAAAAAAATGCTAAAAAAAATGCAAAAAAAATGCAAAAAAAATGCAAAAAAATGCAAAAAAAAATGCAAAAAAAATGCAAAAAAATCCACAAAAAAATGCAAAAAAAATGCAAAAAAATCCACAAAAAAATGCAAAAAAAATGCAAAAAAATTGCAAAAAAAATGCTAAAAAAAAATGCAAAAAAAATGCAAAAAAATGCAAAAAAAAATGCAAAAAAAATGCAATAAAAATCCACAAAAAAATGCAAAAAAAATGCAAAAAAATCCACAAAAAAATGCAAAAAAAATGCAAAAAAATCCACAAAAAAATGCAAAAAAAATGCAAAAAAATCCACAAAAAAATGCAAAAAAAATGCAAAAAAAATGCAAAAAAATGCAAAAAAAATGCAAAAAAAAATGCAAAAAAATCCACAAAAAAATGCAAAAAAAATGCAAAAAAATCCACAAAAAAATGCAAAAAAAATGCAAAAAAATGCAAAAAAAAAATGCAGAAAAAACCACAAATAATGCAAAAAAAAATGCTAAAAAATCCACAAAAAAATGCAAAAAAAATGCAAAAAAATCCACAAAAAAATGCAAAAAAAAATGCAAAAAATTGCAAAAAAAATGCTAAAAAAAATGCAAAAAAAATCACAAAAAATGCAAAAAAAAATGCAGAAAAATCCACAAAAAAATGCAAAAAAAATGCAAAAAAATCCACAAAAAAATGCAAAAAAAATGCAAAAAAATCCACAAAAAAATGCAAAAAAATGCAAAAAAATCCACAAAAAAATGCAAAAAAAATGCAAAAAAATGCAAAAAAAAATGCAGAAAAATCCACAAAAAAATGCAAAAAAAATGCAAAAAAATCCACAAAAAAATGCAAAAAAAATGCAAAAAAATCCACAAAAAAATGCAAAAAAAATGCAAAAAAAATGCTAAAAAAAATGCAAAAAAATGCAAAAAAATGCAAAAAAATGCAAAAAAAAATGCAAAAAAAATGCAAAAAAATCCACAAAAAAATGCAAAAAAAATGCAAAAAAATGCAAAAAAAATGCAGAAAAATCCACAAAAAAATCCACAAAAAAATGCAAAAAAAATGCAAAAAAATCCACAAAAAAATGCAAAAAAAATGCAAAAAAAAATGCTAAAAAAAATGCAAAAAAAATGCAAAAAAAAAATGCAGAAAAATCCACAAAAAAATGCAAAAAAAAATGCAAAAAAATGCAAAAAAAAATGCAAAAAAACCACAAAAAATGCAAAAAAAAATGCAAAAAAATCCACAAAAAAATGCAAAAAAAAATGCAAAAAAATCCACAAAAAAATGCAAAAAAAATGCAAAAAAATCCACAAAAAAATGCAAAAAAATGCAAAAAAATCCACAAAAAAATGCTAAAAAAAATGCAAAAAAAATGCAAAAAAATGCAAAAAAAAATGCAAAAAAAAATGCAAAAAAAAATGCAAAAAAATGCAAAAAAAACCACAAAAAATGCAAAAAAAAAATGCAAAAAAATCCACAAAAAAATGCAAAAAAAATGCAAAAAAAATGCTAAAAAAAATGCAAAAAAAATGCAAAAAAAAATGCAGAAAAATCCACAAAAAAATGCAAAAAAAAATGCAAAAAAATCCACAAAAAAATGCAAAAAAATGCAAAAAAATCCACAAAAAAATGCAAAAAAAATGCAAAAATATGCAAAAAAAAATGCAAAAAAAAATGCAAAAAAAATGCAAAAAAATGCAAAAAAAAATGCAAAAAAAATGCAAAAAAATCCACAAAAAAATGCAAAAAAATGCAAAAAAATGCAAAAAAAAATGCAGAAAAATCCACAAAAAAATGCAAAAAAAAATGCAAAAAAATCCACAAAAAAATGCAAAAAAAATGCAAAAAAATCCACAAAAAAATGCAAAAAAAATGCAAAAAAAATGCTAAAAAAAATGCAAAAAAAATGCAAAAAAAAAATGCAGAAAAATCCACAAAAAAATGCAAAAAAAAAATGCAAAAAAATGCAAAAAAAAATGCAAAAAAACCACAAAAAATGCAAAAAAAAAATGCTAAAAAATCCACAAAAAAATGCTAAAAAAAATGCAAAAAAAATGCAAAAAAATGCAAAAAAAATGCAAAAAAATCCACAAAAAAATGCTAAAAAAAATGCAAAAAAAATGCAAAAAAATGCAAAAAAAAATGTAAAAAAAAATGCAAAAAAATCCACAAAAAAATGCAAAAAAAATGCAAAAAAATCCACAAAAAAATGCAAAAAAAATGCAAAAAAATGCAAAAAAAAAATGCAGAAAAAACCACAAAAAATGCAAAAAAAAATGCTAAAAAATCCACAAAAAAATGCAAAAAAAATGCAAAAAAATCCACAAAAAAATGCAAAAAAAATGCAAAAAATTGCAAAAAAAATGCTAAAAAAAATGCAAAAAAAATCACAAAAAATGCAAAAAAAAATGCAGAAAAATCCACAAAAAAATGCAAAAAAAATGCAAAAAAATCCACAAAAAATGCAAAAAAAATGCAAAAAAATCCACAAAAAAATGCAAAAAAAATGCAAAAAAATCCACAAAAAAAATGCAAAAAAAATGCAAAAAAATGCAAAAAAAAATGCAGAAAAATCCACAAAAAAATGCAAAAAAAATGCAAAAAAATCCACAAAAAAATGCAAAAAAAATGCAAAAAAATCCACAAAAAAATGCAAAAAAAATGCAAAAAAAATGCTAAAAAAAATGCAAAAAAAATGCAAAAAAAAAATGCAGAAAAATCCACAAAAAAATGCAAAAAAAAATGCAAAAAAATGCAAAAAAAAATGCAAAAAAACCACAAAAAATGCAAAAAAAAATGCAAAAAAATCCACAAAAAATGCAAAAAAAATGCAAAAAAAATGCTAAAAAAAATGCAAAAAAATGCAAAAAAATGCAAAAAAAAATGCAAAAAAAAATGCAAAAAAAATGCAAAAAAAATGCAAAAAAAAATGCAAAAAAAACCACAAAAAATGCAAAAAAAAATGCAAAAAAATCCACAAAAAAATGCAAAAAAAATGCAAAAAAAATGCTAAAAAAAATGCAAAAAAAATGCAAAAAAAAATGCAGAAAAATCCACAAAAAAATGCAAAAAAAAATGCAAAAAAATGCTAAAAAAAATGCAAAAAAACCACAAAAAATGCAAAAAAAAATGCAAAAAAATCCACAAAAAAATGCAAAAAAATGCAAAAAAAATGCTAAAAAAAATGCAAAAAAAATGCAAAAAAATGCAAAAAAAAATGCAAAAAAAAATGCAAAAAAAATGCAAAAAAAATGCAAAAAAAATGCAAAAAAAACCACAAAAAATGCAAAAAAAATGCAAAAAAATCCACAAAAAAATGCAAAAAAAATGCAAAAAAAATGCTAAAAAAATGCAAAAAAAATGCAAAAAAAATGCAAAAAAACCCACAAAAAATGCAAAAAAAAATGCAAAAAAATCCACAAAAAAATGCAAAAAAAATGCAAAAAAAATGCTAAAAAAAATGCAAAAAAAATGCAAAAAAAAATGCAGAAAAATCCCCAAAAAAATGCAAAAAAAATGCAAAAAAATCCACAAAAAAATGCAAAAAAATGCAAAAAAATCCACAAAAAAATGCAAAAAAATGCAAAAAAATGCAAAAAAAAATGCAAAAAAAAATGCAAAAAAAATGCAAAAAAAAATGCAAAAAAAAATGCAAAAAAACCCACAAAAAATGCAAAAAAAAATGCAAAAAAACCACAAAAAAATGCAAAAAAAATGCAAAAAAAATGCTAAAAAAAATGCAAAAAAAATGCGAAAAAAAATGCAGAAAAATCCACAAAAAAATGCAAAAAGAAATGCAAAAAAATGCAAAAAAAATGCAAAAAAACCACAAAAAATGCAAAAAAAAATGCAGAAAAATCCACAAAAAAAATGCAAAAAAAAATGCAAAAAAAATGCAAAAAAAAAATGCAGAAAAATCCACAAAAAAATGCAAAAAAAAGCAAAAAAATCCACAAAAAAATGCAAAAAAAATGCAAAAAAATCCACAAAAAAATGCAAAAAAAATGCAAAAAAATTGCAAAAAAAATGCTAAAAAAAATGCAAAAAAAATGCAAAAAAATGCAAAAAAAATGCAAAAAAAAATGCAAAAAAAACCACAAAAAATGCAAAAAAAAATGCAGAAAAATCCACAAAAAAATGCAGAAAAATCCACAAAAAAATGCAAAAAAAATGCAAAAAAATCCACAAAAAAATGCAAAAAAAATGCAAAAAAAATGCTAAAAAAAATGCAAAAAAAAATGCAAAAAAATGCAAAAAAAAAATGCAGAAAAATCCACAAAAAAATGCAAAAAAAAATGCAAAAAAATCCACAAAAAAATGCAAAAAAAAATGCAAAAAAATCCACAAAAAAATGCAAAAAAAATGCAAAAAAATCCACAAAAAAATGCAAAAAAAATGCAGAAAAATCCACAAAAAAATGCAAAAAAAAATGCAAAAAAAATGCAAAAAAAAAATGCAGAAAAATCCACAAAAAAATGCAAAAAAAAATGCAAAAAAATCCACAAAAAAATGCAAAAAAAAATGCAAAAAAATCCACAAAAAAATGCAAAAAAAATGCAAAAAAATCCACAAAAAAATGCAAAAAAAATGCAAAAAAATCCACAAAAAAATGCAAAAAAAATGCAAAAAAATTGCAAAAAAAATGCTAAAAAAAATGCAAAAAAAATGCAAAAAAATGCAAAAAAAAATGCAAAAAAAATGCAAAAAAATCCACAAAAAAATGCAAAAAAAATGCAAAAAAATGCAAAAAAAAATGCAGAAAAATCCACAAAAAAATGAAAAAAAAAATGCAAAAAAATCCACAAAAAAATGCAAAAAAATGCAAAAAAATCCACAAAAAAATGCAAAAAAAATGCAAAAAAAATGCTAAAAAAAATGCAAAAAAAATGCAAAAAAAAAATGCAGAAAAATCCACAAAAAAATGCAAAAAAAAATGCAAAAAAATGCAAAAAAAAATGCAAAAAAACCACAAAAAATGCAAAAAAAAATGCAAAAAAATCCACAAAAAAATGCAAAAAAAATGCAAAAAAATCCACAAAAAAATGCAAAAAAATGCAAAAAAATCCACAAAAAAATGCAAAAAAAATGCAAAAAAATCCACAAAAAAATGCAAAAAAAAATGCAAAAAAAATGCAAAAAAATGCAAAAAAAAATGCAAAAAAAAAATGCAAAAAAAAATGCAAAAAAATCCACAAAAAAATGCAAAAAAAATGCAAAAAAATCCACAAAAAAATGCAAAAAAAATGCAAAAAAATGCAAAAAAAAAATGCAGAAAAAACCACAAAAAATGCAAAAAAAATGCAAAAAAATCCACAAAAAAATGCAAAAAAAATGCAAAAAAATCCACAAAAAAATGCAAAAAAAATGCAAAAAATTGCAAAAAAAATGCAGAAAAATCCACAAAAAAATGCAAAAAAAATGCAAAAAAATCCACAAAAAAATGCAAAAAAAATGCAAAAAAATCCACAAAAAAATGCAAAAAAAATGCAAAAAAAAATGCTAAAAAAAATGCAAAAAAAATGCAAAAAAAATGCAAAAAAATGCAAAAAAAAATGCAAAAAAATGCAAAAAAATCCACAAAAAAATGCAAAAAAAATGCAAAAAAATGCAAAAAAAAATGCAGAAAAATCCACAAAAAAATGCAAAAAAAAATGCAAAAAAATCCACAAAAAAATGCAAAAAAAATGCAAAAAAATGCTAAAAAAAATGCAAAAAAAATGCAAAAAAAAAATGCAAAAAAAAATGCAAAAAAATCCACAAAAAAATGCAAAAAAAAATGCAAAAAAATCCACAAAAAAATGCAAAAAAAATGCAAAAAAATCCACAAAAAAATGCAAAAAAATGCAAAAAAATCCACAAAAAAATGCTAAAAAAAATGCAAAAAAAATGCAAAAAAATGCAAAAAAAAATGCAAAAAAAAATGCAAAAAAAAATGCAAAAAAATCCACAAAAAAATGCAAAAAAAATGCAAAAAAATCCACAAAAAAATGCAAAAAAAATGCAAAAAAATGCAAAAAAAAAATGCAGAAAAAACCACAAAAAAATGCAAAAAAAATGCTAAAAAATCCACAAAAAAATGCAAAAAAATCCACAAAAAAATGCAAAAAAAATGCAAAAAATTGCAAAAAAA
The DNA here is from genome assembly GCA_023566125.1 of Zingel zingel. NCBI lineage: Eukaryota > Metazoa > Chordata > Actinopteri > Perciformes > Percidae > Zingel > Zingel zingel. The sequence goes on along the minus strand of JAKRKW010000060.1, from coordinate 28,518 downwards.
ATGCTAAAAAAAATGCAAAAAAAATCACAAAAAATGCAAAAAAAAATGCAGAAAAATCCACAAAAAAATGCAAAAAAAATGCAAAAAAATCCACAAAAAAATGCAAAAAAATGCAAAAAAAATGCTAAAAAAAATGCAAAAAAAATGCAAAAAAAAAATGCAGAAAAATCCACAAAAAAATGCAAAAAAAAATGCAAAAAAATGCAAAAAAAAATGCAAAAAAACCACAAAAAATGCAAAAAAAAATGCAAAAAAATCCACAAAAAATGCAAAAAAAATGCAAAAAAAATGCTAAAAAAAATGCAAAAAAATGCAAAAAAATGCAAAAAAAAATGCAAAAAAAAATGCAAAAAAATGCAAAAAAAATGCAAAAAAAAATGCAAAAAAATCCACAAAAAAATGCAAAAAAAATGCAAAAAAATCCACAAAAAAAATGCAAAAAAAATGCAAAAAAATCCACAAAAAAATGCAAAAAAAATGCAAAAAAATGCAAAAAAAAATGCAGAAAAATCCACAAAAAAATGCAAAAAAAATGCAAAAAAATCCACAAAAAAATGCAAAAAAAATGCAAAAAAATCAACAAAAAAATGCAAAAAAAATGCAAAAAAATCCACAAAAAAATGCAAAAAAAATGCAAAAAAATTGCAAAAAAAAATGCTAAAAAAAATGCAAAAAAATGCAAAAAAATGCAAAAAAAAATGCAAAAAAAATGCAATAAAAATGCAAAAAAAAATGCAAAAAAAATGCAAAAAAACCCACAAAAAATGCAAAAAAAAATGCAGAAAAGTCCACAAAAAAATGCAAAAAAAAATGCAAAAAAATCCACAAAATAATGCAAAAAAAATGCAAAAAAAAATGCTAAAAAAAATGCAAAAAAAATGCAAAAAAATGCAAAAAAAAATGCAAAAAAAAATGCAAAAAAAATGCAAAAAAAAATGCAAAAAAAATTGCAAAAAAACCCACAAAAAATGCAAAAAAAATTGCAAAAAAATCCACAAAAAAATGCAAAAAAAATGCAAAAAAAATGCTAAAAAAAATGCAAAAAAAATTCAAAAAAAAATGCAGAAAAATCCACAAAAAAATGCAAAAAGAAATGCAAAAAAATGCAAAAAAAATGCAAAAAAACCACAAAAAATGCAAAAAAAAATGCAGAAAAATCCACAAAAAAATGCAAAAAAAATGCAAAAAAAATGCAAAAAAAAAATGCAGAAAAATCCACAAAAAAATGCAAAAAAAAATGCAAAAAAATCCACAAAAAAATGCAAAAAAAATGCAAAAAAATCCACAAAAAAATGCAAAAAAAATGCAAAAAAATTGCAAAAAAATGCTAAAAAAAATGCAAAAAAATGCAAAAAAATGCAAAAAAAATGCAAAAAAAAATGCAAAAAAAACCACAAAAAATGCAAAAAAAAATGCAGAAAAATCCACAAAAAAATGCAGAAAAATCCACAAAAAAATGCAAAAAAAAATGCAAAAAAATCCACAAAAAAATGCAAAAAAAATGCAAAAAAAATGCTAAAAAAAATGCAAAAAAAATGCAAAAAAAATGCAAAAAAAATGCAAAAAAAAAAATGCAGAAAAATCCACAAAAAAATGCAAAAAAAAATGCAAAAAAATCCACAAAAAAATGCAAAAAAAATGCAAAAAAATCCACAAAAAAATGCAAAAAAAATGCAAAAAAATTGCAAAAAAAATGCTAAAAAAAATGCAAAAAAATGCAAAAAAATGCAAAAAAAATGCAAAAAAAAATGCAAAAAAAACCACAAAAAATGCAAAAAAAAATGCAGAAAAATCCACAAAAAAATGCAGAAAAATCCACAAAAAAATGCAAAAAAAAAATGCAAAAAAATCCACAAAAAAATGCAAAAAAAATGCAAAAAAAATGCTAAAAAAAATGCAAAAAAAATGCAAAAAAAATGCAAAAAAAATGCAAAAAAAAAAATGCAGAAAAATCCACAAAAAAATGCAAAAAAAAATGCAAAAAAAATGCAAAAAAAAAATGCAGAAAAATCCACAAAAAAATGCAAAAAAAAATGCAAAAAAATCCACAAAAAAATGCAAAAAAAATGCAAAAAAATCCACAAAAAAATGCAAAAAAAATGCAAAAAAATCCACTAAAAAATGCAAAAAAAATGCAAAAAAATCCACAAAAAAATGCAAAAAAAATGCAAAAAAATTGCAAAAAAAATGCTAAAAAAAATGCAAAAAAAATGCAAAAAAATGCAAAAAAAAATGCAAAAAAAATGCAAAAAAATCCACAAAAAAATGCAAAAAAAATGCAAAAAAATGCAAAAAAAATGCAGAAAAATCCACAAAAAAATGCAAAAAAAATGCAAAAAAATCCACAAAAAAATGCAAAAAAATCCACAAAAAAATGCAAAAAAAATGCAAAAAAAATGCAAAAAAAAATGCAAAAAAAATGCAAAAAAAAAATGCAGAAAAATCCACAAAAAAATGCAAAAAAAAATGCAAAAAAATGCAAAAAAAAATGCAAAAAAACCACAAAAAATGCAAAAAAAAATGCAAAAAAATCCACAAAAAAATGCAAAAAAAAATGCAAAAAAATCCACAAAATAATGCAAAAAAAATGCAAAAAAAAATGCTAAAAAAAATGCAAAAAAAATGCAAAAAAATGCAAAAAAAAATGCAAAAAAAAATGCAAAAAAAATGCAAAAAAAAATGCAAAAAAAATTGCAAAAAAACCCACAAAAAATGCAAAAAAAATTGCAAAAAAATCCACAAAAAAATGCAAAAAAAATGCAAAAAAAATGCTAAAAAAAATGCAAAAAAAATGCAAAAAAAATGCAGAAAAATCCACAAAAAAATGCAAAAAGAAATGCAAAAAAATGCAAAAAAAATGCAAAAAATCCACAAAAAAATGCAAAAAAAAATGCAAAAAAAATGCAAAAAAAATGCAGAAAAATCCACAAAAAAATGCAAAAAAAAATGCAAAAAAATCCACAAAAAAATGCAAAAAAAATGCAAAAAAATCCACAAAAAAATGCAAAAAAAATGCAAAAAAATTGCAAAAAAATGCTAAAAAAAATGCAAAAAAATGCAAAAAAATGCAAACAAAATGCAAAAAAAAATGCAAAAAAAACCACAAAAAATGCAAAAAAAAATGCAGAAAAATCCACAAAAAAATGCAGAAAAATCCACAAAAAAATGCAAAAAAAAATGCAAAAAAATCCACAAAAAAATGCAAAAAAAATGCAAAAAAAATGCTAAAAAAAATGCAAAAAAAATGCAAAAAAAATGCAAAAAAAATGCTAAAAAAAATGCAAAAAAAATGCAAAAAAAATGCAAAAAAAATGCAAAAAAAAAAATGCAGAAAAATCCACAAAAAAATGCAAAAAAAAATGCAAAAAAAATGCAAAAAAAAAATGCAGAAAAATCCACAAAAAAATGCAAAAAAAAATGCAAAAAAATCCACAAAAAAATGCAAAAAAATGCAAAAAAATGCAAAAAAAATGCAAAAAAAAATGCAAAAAAAACCACAAAAAATGCAAAAAAAAATGCAGAAAAATCCACAAAAAAATGCAGAAAAATCCACAAAAAAATGCAAAAAAAAATGCAAAAAAATCCACAAAAAAATGCAAAAAAAATGCAAAAAAAATGCTAAAAAAAATGCAAAAAAAATGCAAAAAAAATGCAAAAAAAATGCAAAAAAAAAAATGCAGAAAAATCCACAAAAAAATGCAAAAAAAAATGCAAAAAAAATGCAAAAAAAAAATGCAGAAAAATCCACAAAAAAATGCAAAAAAAAATGCAAAAAAATCCACAAAAAAATGCAAAAAAAATGCAAAAAAATCCACAAAAAAATGCAAAAAAAATGCAAAAAAATCCACTAAAAAATGCAAAAAAAATGCAAAAAAATCCACAAAAAAATGCAAAAAAAATGCAAAAAAATTGCAAAAAAAATGCTAAAAAAAATGCAAAAAAAATGCAAAAAAATGCAAAAAAAAATGCAAAAAAAATGCAAAAAAATCCACAAAAAAATGCAAAAAAAATGCAAAAAAATGCAAAAAAAATGCAGAAAAATCCACAAAAAAATGCAAAAAAAATGCAAAAAAATCCACAAAAAAATGCAAAAAAATCCACAAAAAAATGCAAAAAAAATGCAAAAAAAATGCAAAAAAAAATGCAAAAAAAATGCAAAAAAAAAATGCAGAAAAATCCACAAAAAAATGCAAAAAAAAATGCAAAAAAATGCAAAAAAAAATGCAAAAAAACCACAAAAAATGCAAAAAAAAATGCAAAAAAATCCACAAAAAAATGCAAAAAAAAATGCAAAAAAATCCACAAAATAATGCAAAAAAAATGCAAAAAAAAATGCTAAAAAAAATGCAAAAAAATGCAAAAAAATGCAAAAAAAAATGCAAAAAAAAATGCAAAAAAAATGCAAAAAAAAATGCAAAAAAAATTGCAAAAAAACCCACAAAAAATGCAAAAAAAATTGCAAAAAAATCCACAAAAAAATGCAAAAAAAATGCAAAAAAAATGCTAAAAAAAATGCAAAAAAAATGCAAAAAAAAATGCAGAAAAATCCACAAAAAAATGCAAAAAGAAATGCAAAAAAATGCAAAAAAAATGCAAAAAAACCACAAAAAATGCAAAAAAAAATGCAGAAAAATCCACAAAAAAATGCAAAAAAAAATGCAAAAAAAATGCAAAAAAAAATGCAGAAAAATCCACAAAAAAATGCAAAAAAAAATGCAAAAAAATCCACAAAAAAATGCAAAAAAAATGCAAAAAAATCCACAAAAAAATGCAAAAAAAATGCAAAAAAATTGCAAAAAAATGCTAAAAAAAATGCAAAAAAATGCAAAAAAATGCAAAAAAAATGCAAAAAAAAATGCAAAAAAAACCACAAAAAATGCAAAAAAAAATGCAGAAAAATCCACAAAAAAATGCAGAAAAATCCACAAAAAAATGCAAAAAAAAATGCAAAAAAATCCACAAAAAAATGCAAAAAAAATGCAAAAAAAATGCTAAAAAAAATGCAAAAAAAATGCAAAAAAAATGCAAAAAAAATGCAAAAAAAAAAATGCAGAAAAATCCACAAAAAAATGCAAAAAAAAATGCAAAAAAATCCACAAAAAAATGCAAAAAAAATGCAAAAAAATCCACAAAAAAATGCAAAAAAAATGCAAAAAAATTGCAAAAAAAATGCTAAAAAAAATGCAAAAAAATGCAAAAAAATGCAAAAAAAATGCAAAAAAAAATGCAAAAAAAACCACAAAAAATGCAAAAAAAATGCAGAAAAATCCACAAAAAAATGCAGAAAAATCCACAAAAAAATGCAAAAAAAAATGCAAAAAAATCCACAAAAAAATGCAAAAAAAATGCAAAAAAAATGCTAAAAAAAATGCAAAAAAAATGCAAAAAAAATGCAAAAAAAATGCAAAAAAAAAAATGCAGAAAAATCCACAAAAAAATGCAAAAAAAAATGCAAAAAAAATGCAAAAAAAAAATGCAGAAAAATCCACAAAAAAATGCAAAAAAAAATGCAAAAATATCCACAAAAAAATGCAAAAAAAATGCAAAAAAATCCACAAAAAAATGCAAAAAAAATGCAAAAAAATCCACTAAAAAATGCAAAAAAAATGCAAAAAAATCCACAAAAAAATGCAAAAAAAATGCAAAAAAATTGCAAAAAAAATGCTAAAAAAAATGCAAAAAAAATGCAAAAAAATGCAAAAAAAAATGCAAAAAAAATGCAAAAAAATCCACAAAAAAATGCAAAAAAAATGCAAAAAAACCACAAAAAATGCAAAAAAAAATGCAAAAAAATCCACAAAAAAATGCAAAAAAAAATGCAAAAAAATCCACAAAAAAATGCAAAAAAAATGCAAAAAAATCCACAAAAAAATGCAAAAAAATGCAAAAAAATCCACAAAAAAATGCTAAAAAAAATGCAAAAAAAATGCAAAAAAATGCAAAAAAAAATGCAAAAAAAAATGCAAAAAAAATGCAAAAAAATCCACAAAAAAATGCAAAAAAAATGCAAAAAAATCCACAAAAAAATGCAAAAAAAATGCAAAAAAATGCAAAAAAAAATGCAGAAAAAACCACAAAAAATGCAAAAAAAAATGCTAAAAAATCCACAAAAAAATGCAAAAAAAATGCAAAAAAATCCACAAAAAAATGCAAAAAAAATGCAAAAAATTGCAAAAAAAATGCTAAAAAAAATGCAAAAAAAATCACAAAAAATGCAAAAAAAAATGCAGAAAAATCCACAAAAAAATGCAAAAAAAATGCAAAAAAATCCACAAAAAAATGCAAAAAAATGCAAAAAAATCCACAAAAAAATGCTAAAAAAAATGCAAAAAAAATGCAAAAAAATGCAAAAAAAAATGCAAAAAAAAATGCAAAAAAAAATGCAAAAAAATCCACAAAAAAATGCAAAAAAAATGCAAAAAAATCCACAAAAAAATGCAAAAAAAATGCAAAAAAATCCACAAAAAAATGCAAAAAAAATGCAAAAAAATCCACAAAAAAATGCAAAAAAAATGCAAAAAAAAATGCAGAAAAATCCACAAAAAAATGCAAAAAAAATGCAAAAAAATCCACAAAAAAATGCAAAAAAAATGCAAAAAAATCCACAAAAAAATGCAAAAAAAATGCAAAAAAAATGCTAAAAAAAATGCAAAAAAAATGCAAAAAAAATGCAAAAAAATGCAAAAAAAAATGCAAAAAAAATGCAAAAAAATCCACAAAAAAATGCAAAAAAAATGCAAAAAAATGCAAAAAAAAATGCAGAAAAATCCACAAAAAAATGCAAAAAAAAATGCAAAAAAATCCACAAAAAAATGCAAAAAAATGCAAAAAAATCCACAAAAAAATGCAAAAAAAAATGCAAAAAAAATGCTAAAAAAAATGCAAAAAAAATGCAAAAAAAAAATGCAGAAAAATCCACAAAAAAATGCAAAAAAAAATGCTAAAAAATGCAAAAAAAAATGCAAAAAAACCACAAAAAATGCAAAAAAAATGCAAAAAAATCCACAAAAAAATGCAAAAAAAATGCAAAAAAATCCACAAAAAAATGCAAAAAAAATGCAAAAAAATCCACAAAAAAATGCAAAAAAATGCAAAAAAATCCACAAAAAAATGCTAAAAAAAATGCAAAAAAAATGCAAAAAAATGCAAAAAAAATGCAAAAAAAAATGCAAAAAAATGCAAAAAAATCCACAAAAAAATGCAAAAAAAATGCAAAAAAATCCACAAAAAAATGCAAAAAAAATGCAAAAAAATGCAAAAAAAAAATGCAGAAAAAACCACAAAAAATGCAAAAAAAAATGCTAAAAAATCCACAAAAAAATGCAAAAAAAATGCAAAAAAATCCACAAAAAAATGCAAAAAAAATGCAAAAAATTGCAAAAAAAATGCTAAAAAAAATGCAAAAAAAATCACAAAAAATGCAAAAAAAAATGCAGAAAAATCCACAAAAAAATGCAAAAAAAATGCAAAAAAATCCACAAAAAAATGCAAAAAAAATGCAAAAAAATCCACAAAAAAATGCAAAAAAAATGCAAAAAAATCCACAAAAAAATGCAAAAAAAATGCAAAAAAAATGCTAAAAAAAATGCAAAAAAAATGCAAAAAAAATGCAAAAAAATGCAAAAAAAAATGCAAAAAAAATGCAAAAAAATCCACAAAAAAATGCAAAAAAAATGCAAAAAAATGCAAAAAAAAAATGCAGAAAAATCCACAAAAAAATGCAAAAAAAAATGCAAAAAAATCCACAAAAAAATGCAAAAAAATGCAAAAAAATCCACAAAAAAATGCAAAAAAAAATCCAAAAAAAATGCTAAAAAAAATGCAAAAAAAATGCAAAAAAAAAATGCAGAAAAATCCACAAAAAAATGCAAAAAAAAATGCTAAAAAATGCAAAAAAAAATGCAAAAAAACCACAAAAAATGCAAAAAAAATGCAAAAAAATCCACAAAAAAATGCAAAAAAAATGCAAAAAAATCCACAAAAAAATGCAAAAAAAATGCAAAAAAATCCACAAAAAAATGCAAAAAAAATGCAAAAAAAATCCACAAAAAAATGCTAAAAAAAATGCAAAAAAAATGCAAAAAAATGCAAAAAAAAATGCAAAAAAAAATGCAAAAAAATTCAAAAAAATCCACAAAAAAATGCAAAAAAAATGCAAAAAAATCCACAAAAAAATGCAAAAAAAATGCAAAAAAATGCAAAAAAAAAATGCAGAAAAAACCACAAAAAATGCAAAAAAAATGCTAAAAAATCCACAAAAAAATGCAAAAAAAATGCAAAAAAATCCACAAAAAAATGCAAAAAAATGCAAAAAATTGCAAAAAAAATGCTAAAAAAAATGCAAAAAAAATCACAAAAAAATGCAAAAAAAATGCAAAAAAAATGCTAAAAAAAATGCAAAAAAAATGCAAAAAAAAAATGCAGAAAAATCCACAAAAAAATGCAAAAAAAAAATGCAAAAAAATGCAAAAAAAAATGCAAAAAAACCACAAAAAATGCAAAAAAAAATGCAAAAAAATCCACAAAAAAATGCAAAAAAAATGCAAAAAAAATGCTAAAAAAAATGCAAAAAAATGCAAAAAAATGCAAAAAAAAATGCAAAAAAAAATGCAAAAAAAATGCAAAAAAAATGCAAAAAAAATGCAAAAAAACCCACAAAAAATGCAAAAAAAAAATGCAAAAAAATCCACAAAAAAATGCAAAAAAATGCAAAAAAAATGCTAAAAAAAATGCAAAAAAAATGCAAAAAAAAAATGCAGAAAAATCCACAAAAAAATGCAAAAAAAAATGCAAAAATATGCAAAAAAAAATGCAAAAAAACCACAAAAAATGCAAAAAAAAATGCAAAAAAATCCACAAAAAAATGCAAAAAAATGCAAAAAAAATGCTAAAAAAAATGCAAAAAAAATGCAAAAAAATGCAAAAAAAAATGCAAAAAAAAAATGCAAAAAAAATGCAAAAAAAATGCAAAAAAACCCACAAAAAATGCAAAAAAAATGCAAAAAAATCCACAAAAAAATGCAAAAAAAATGCAAAAAAATGCTAAAAAAAAATGCAAAAAAAATGCAAAAAAAAATGCAAAAAAATGCAAAAAAATCCACAAAAAAATGCAAAAAAAATGCAAAAAAATCCACAAAAAAATGCAAAAAAAATGCAAAAAAATGCAAAAAAAAAATGCAGAAAAAACCACAAAAAATGCAAAAAAAAATGCTAAAAAATCCACAAAAAAATGCAAAAAAAATGCAAAAAAATCCACAAAAAAATGCAAAAAAAATGCAAAAAATTGCAAAAAAAATGCTAAAAAAAATGCAAAAAAAATCACAAAAAATGCAAAAAAAAATGCAGAAAAATCCACAAAAAAATGCAAAAAAAATGCAAAAAAATCCACAAAAAAATGCAAAAAAAATGCAAAAAAATCCACAAAAAAATGCAAAAAAAATGCAAAAAAATCCACAAAAAAAATGCAAAAAAAATGCAAAAAAATGCAAAAAAAATGCAGAAAAATCCACAAAAAAATGCAAAAAAAATGCAAAAAAATCCACAAAAAAATGCAAAAAAAATGCAAAAAAATCCACAAAAAAATGCAAAAAAAATGCAAAAAAAATGCTAAAAAAAATGCAAAAAAAATGCAAAAAAAAAATGCAGAAAAATCCACAAAAAAATGCAAAAAAAAAATGCAAAAAAATGCAAAAAAAAATGCAAAAAAACCACAAAAAATGCAAAAAAAAATGCAAAAAAATCCACAAAAAAATGCAAAAAAAATGCAAAAAAAATGCTAAAAAAAATGCAAAAAAATGCAAAAAAATGCAAAAAAAAATGCAAAAAAAAATGCAAAAAAAATGCAAAAAAAATGCAAAAAAAATGCAAAAAAACCCACAAAAAATGCAAAAAAAAAATGCAAAAAAATCCACAAAAAAATGCAAAAAAATGCAAAAAAAATGCTAAAAAAAATGCAAAAAAAATGCAAAAAAAAAATGCAGAAAAATCCACAAAAAAATGCAAAAAAAAATGCAAAAAAATGCAAAAAAAAATGCAAAAAAACCACAAAAAATGCAAAAAAAAATGCAAAAAAATCCACAAAAAAATGCAAAAAAATGCAAAAAAAATGCTAAAAAAAATGCAAAAAAAATGCAAAAAAATGCAAAAAAAAATGCAAAAAAAAATGCAAAAAAAATGCAAAAAAAATGCAAAAAAAATGCAAAAAAACCCACAAAAAATGCAAAAAAAATGCAAAAAAATCCACAAAAAAATGCAAAAAAAATGCAAAAAAAATGCTAAAAAAAATGCAAAAAAAATGCAAAAAAAATGCAAAAAAACCCACAAAAAATGCAAAAAAAAATGCAAAAAAATCCACAAAAAAATGCAAAAAAAATGCAAAAAAAATGCTAAAAAAAATGCAAAAAAAATGCAAAAAAAAATGCAGAAAAATCCACAAAAAAATGCAAAAAAAAATGCAAAAAAATCCACAAAAAAATGCAAAAAAAATGCAAAAAAATCCACAAAAAAATGCAAAAAAAATGCAAAAAAATGCAAAAAAAAATGCAAAAAAAATGCAAAAAAAATGCAAAAAAAAATGCAAAAAAAAATGCAAAAAAACCCACAAAAAATGCAAAAAAAAATGCAAAAAAATCCACAAAAAAATGCAAAAAAAATGCAAAAAAAATGCTAAAAAAAAAATGCAAAAAAAATGCAAAAAAAATGCAGAAAAATCCACAAAAAAATGCAAAAAGAAATGCAAAAAAATGCAAAAAAAATGCAAAAAAACCACAAAAAATGCAAAAAAAAATGCAGAAAAATCCACAAAAAAATGCAAAAAAAAATGCAAAAAAAATGCAAAAAAAAAATGCAGAAAAATCCACAAAAAAATGCAAAAAAAATGCAAAAAAATCCACAAAAAAATGCAAAAAAATGCAAAAAAATTGCAAAAAAAATGCTAAAAAAAATGCAAAAAAAATGCAAAAAAATGCAAAAAAAATGCAAAAAAAAATGCAAAAAAAATGCTAAAAAAAATGCAAAAAAAATGCAAAAAAAAAATGCAGAAAAATCCACAAAAAAATGCAAAAAAAAATGCAAAAAAATGCAAAAAAAAAATGCAAAAAACCCACAAAAAATATGCAAAAAAATCCACAAAAAAATGCAAAAAAAATGCAAAAAAAATGCTAAAAAAAATGCAAAAAAAATGCAAAAAAAAAATGCAGAAAAATCCACAAAAAAATGCAAAAAAAAATGCAAAAAAATGCAAAAAAAAATGCAAAAAAACCACAAAAAATGCAAAAAAAATGCAAAAAAATCCACAAAAAAATGCTAAAAAAAATGCAAAAAAAATGCAAAAAAATGCAAAAAAAAATGCAAAAAAAAAAATGCAAAAAAAATGCAAAAAAAAATGCAAAAAAACCCACAAAAAATGCAAAAAAAAATGCAGAAAAATCCACAAAAAAATGCAGAAAAATCCACAAAAAAATGCAAAAAAAAATGCAAAAAAATCCACAAAAAAATGCAAAAGAAAATGCAAAAAAATCCACAAAAAAATGCAAAAAAAATGCAAAAAAATCCACAAAAAAATGCAAAAAAAATGCAAAAAAATCCACAAAAAAATGCAAAAAAAATGCAAAAAAATTGCAAAAAAAATGCTAAAAAAAATGCAAAAAAAATGCAAAAAAATGCAAAAAAAAATGCAAAAAAAATGCAAAAAAATCCACAAAAAAATGCAAAAAAAATGCAAAAAAATGCAAAAAAAAATGCAGAAAAATCCACAAAAAAATGCAAAAAAAAATGCAAAAAAATCCACAAAAAAATGCAAAAAAAATGCAAAAAAATCCACAAAAAAATGCAAAAAAAATGCAAAAAAATGCAAAAAAAAATGCAAAAAAAAAATGCAGAAAAATCCACAAAAAAATGCAAAAAAAAATGCAAAAAAATGCAAAAAAAAATGCAAAAAAACCACAAAAAATGCAAAAAAAAATGCAACAAAATCCACAAAAAAATGCAAAAAAAAATGCAAAAAAAATGCAAAAAAATGCAAAAAAATCCACAAAAAAATGCAAAAAAAAATGCAAAAAAATGCAAAAAAAAAATGCAGAAAAAACCACAAAAAATGCAAAAAAAAATGCAAAAAAATCCACAAAAAAATGCAAAAAAAATGCAAAAAAATCCACAAAAAAATGCAAAAAAAATGCAAAAAATTGCAAAAAAAATGCTAAAAAAAATGCAAAAAAAATCACAAAAAATGCAAAAAAAAATGCAGAAAAATCCACAAAAAAATGCAAAAAAAATGCAAAAAAATCCACAAAAAAAATGCAAAAAAATGCAAAAAAATCCACAAAAAAATGCAAAAAAATGCAAAAAAATCCACAAAAAAATGCAAAAAAAATGCAAAAAAATGCAAAAAAAAATGCAGAAAAATCCACAAAAAAATGCAAAAAAATGCAAAAAAATCCACAAAAAAATGCAAAAAAAATGCAAAAAAATCCACAAAAAAATGCAAAAAAAATGCAAAAAAAATGCTAAAAAAAATGCAAAAAAATGCAAAAAAAAATGCAAAAAAAATGCAAAAAAATCCACAAAAAAATGCAAAAAAAATGCAAAAAAATGCAAAAAAAATGCAGAAAAATCCACAAAAAAATGCAAAAAAAATGCAAAAAAATCCACAAAAAAATGCAAAAAAATGCAAAAAAATCCACAAAAAAATGCAAAAAAAATGCAAAAAAATGCTAAAAAAAATGCAAAAAAAATGCAAAAAAAAATGCAGAAAAATCCACAAAAAAATGCAAAAAAAAATGCAAAAAAATGCAAAAAAAAAATGCAAAAAAACCACAAAAAATGCAAAAAAAAATGCAAAAAAATCCACAAAAAAATGCAAAAAAAAATGCAAAAAAATCAACAAAAAAATGCAAAAAAAATGCAAAAAAATCCACAAAAAAATGCAAAAAAAATGCAAAAAAATCCACAAAAAAATGCTAAAAAAAATGCAAAAAAAATGCAAAAAAATGCAAAAAAAAATGCAAAAAAAAATGCAAAAAAAAATGCAAAAAAATCCACAAAAAAATGCAAAAAAAATGCAAAAAAATCCACAAAAAAATGCAAAAAAAAATGCAAAAAAATCCACAAAAAAATGCAAAAAAAATGCAAAAAAATCCACAAAAAAATGCAAAAAAAATGCAAAAAAATCCACAAAAAAATGCTAAAAAAAATGCAAAAAAAATGCAAAAAAATGCAAAAAAAAATGCAAAAAAAAATGCAAAAAAAAATGCAAAAAAATCCACAAAAAAATGCAAAAAAATGCAAAAAAATCCACAAAAAAATGCAAAAAAAATGCTAAAAAAAATGCAAAAAAAATGCAAAAAAATTGCAAAAAAATGCAAAAAAAAATGCAAAAAAAATGCAAAAAAATCCACAAAAAAATGCAAAAAAAATGCAAAAAAATGCAAAAAAAATGCAGAAAAATCCACAAAAAAATGCAAAAAAAAATGCAAAAAAATCCACAAAAAAATGCAAAAAAAATGCAAAAAAATCCACAAAAAAATGCAAAAAAAATGCAAAAAAATGCTAAAAAAATGCAAAAAAAATGCAAAAAAAAAAGCAGAAAAATCCACAAAAAAATGCAAAAAAAAATGCAAAAAAATGCAAAAAAAAATGCAAAAAAACCACAAAAAATGCAAAAAAAATGCAAAAAAATCCACAAAAAAATGCAAAAAAAATGCAAAAAAATCCACAAAAAAATGCTAAAAAAAATGCAAAAAAAATGCAAAAAAATGCAAAAAAAAATGCAAAAAAAATGCAAAAAAAAATGCAAAAAAATCCACAAAAAAATGCAAAAAAAATGCTAAAAAATCCACAAAAAAATGCAAAAAAAATGCAAAAAAATCCACAAAAAAATGCAAAAAAAATGCAAAAAATTGCAAAAAAAATGCTAAAAAAAATGCAAAAAAAATCACAAAAAATGCAAAAAAAAATGCAGAAAAATCCACAAAAAAATGCAAAAAAAATGCAAAAAAATCCACAAAAAAATGCAAAAAAAATGCAAAAAAATCCACAAAAAAATGCAAAAAAAATGCAAAAAAATCCACAAAAAAATGCAAAAAAAATGCAAAAAAATGCAAAAAAAATGCAGAAAAATCCACAAAAAAATGCAAAAAAAATGCAAAAAATTGCAAAAAAAATGCTAAAAAAAATGCAAAAAAAATCACAAAAAATGCAAAAAAAAATGCAGAAAAATCCACAAAAAAATGCAAAAAAAATGCAAAAAAATGCAAAAAAAAATGCAAAAAAATGCAAAAAAAAAATGCAGAAAAATCCACAAAAAAATGCAAAAAAAAATGCAAAAAAATCCACAAAAAAATGCAAAAAAAATGCAAAAAAATCCACAAAAAAATGCAAAAAAAATGCAAAAAAATCCACAAAAAAATGCAAAAAAAATGCAAAAAAATCCACAAAAAAATGCAAAAAAATGCAAAAAAATCCACAAAAAAATGCAAAAAAAATGCAATAAAAATGCAAAAAAAAATGCAAAAAAAAAATGCAAAAAAACCCACAAAAAATGCAAAAAAATGCAGAAAAATCCACAAAAAAATGCAAAAAAAAATGCAAAAAAATCCACAAAAAAATGCAAAAAAAATGCAAAAAAAATGCTAAAAAAAATGCAAAAAAAATGCAAAAAAAATGCAAAAAAAAAATGCAAAAAAAAATGCAAAAAAACCCACAAAAAAATGCAAAAAAAATGCAAAAAAATCCACAAAAAATGCAAAAAAAATGCAAAAAAATGCAAACAAAAATGCAAAAAAAAATGCAAAAAAATCCACAAAAAAATGCAAAAAAAAATGCAAAAAAATCCACAAAAAAATGCAAAAAAAATGCAAAAAAAATGCTAAAAAAAATGCAAAAAAATGCAAAAAAAAAATGCAGAAAAATCCACAAAAAAATGCAAAAAAAAATGCAAAAAAATGCAAAAAAAAATGCAAAAAAACCACAAAAAATGCAAAAAAAAATGCAAAAAAATCCACAAAAAAATGCAAAAAAAATGCAAAAAAAATGCTAAAAAAAATGCAAAAAAATGCAAAAAAATGCAAAAAAAAATGCAAAAAAAAATGCAAAAAAAATGCAAAAAAAATGCAAAAAAAATGCAAAAAAACCCACAAAAAATGCAAAAAAAAAATGCAAAAAAATCCACAAAAAAATGCAAAAAAAATGCAAAAAAAATGCTAAAAAAAATGCAAAAAAAATGCAAAAAAAAAGTGCAGAAAAATCCACAAAAAAATGCAAAAAAAAATGCAAAAAAATGCAAAAAAAAATGCAAAAAAACCACAAAAAATGCAAAAAAAAATGCAAAAAAATCCACAAAAAAATGCAAAAAAAATGCAAAAAAAATGCTAAAAAAAATGCAAAAAAAATGCAAAAAAATGCAAAAAAAAATGCAAAAAAAAATGCAAAAAAAATGCAAAAAAAATGCAAAAAAAAATACAAAAAAAACCACAAAAAATGCAAAAAAAATGCAAAAAAATCCACAAAAAAATGCAAAAAAAATGCAAAAAAATGCTAAAAAAAATGCAAAAAAAATGCAAAAAAAATGCAAAAAAAACCACAAAAAATGCAAAAAAAAATGCAAAAAAATCCACAAAAAAATGCAAAAAAAATGCAAAAAAAATGCTAAAAAAAATGCAAAAAAAATGCAAAAAAAAATGCAGAAAAATCCACAAAAAAATGCAAAAAAAAATGCTAAAAAATCCACAAAAAAATGCAAAAAAAATGCAAAAAAATCCACAAAAAAATGCAAAAAAAATGCAAAAAAATTGCAAAAAAAATGCTAAAAAAAAATGCAAAAAAAATGCAAAAAAATGAAAAAAAAAATGCAAAAAAAATGCAATAAAAATCCACAAAAAAATGCAAAAAAAATGCAAAAAAATGCAAAAAAAATGCAAAAAAATGCAAAAAAAAAATGCAGAAAAATCCACAAAAAAATGCAAAAAAAAATGCAAAAAAATCCACAAAAAAATGCAAAAAAAATGCAAAAAAATCCACAAAAAAATGCAAAAAAAATGCAAAAAAATCCACAAAAAAATGCAAAAAAATGCAAAAAAATCCACAAAAAAATGCAAAAAAAATGCAAAAAAATCCACAAAAAAATGCAAAAAAAATGCAAAAAAATTGCAAAAAAAATGCTAAAAAAAATGCAAAAAAATGCAAAAAAATGCAAAAAAAAATGCAAAAAAAATGCAATAAAAATGCAAAAAAAATTCAAAAAAAAATGCAAAAAAACCACAAAAAATGCAAAAAAAAATGCAAAAAAATCCACAAAAAAATGCAAAAAAAATGCAAAAAAAAATGCTAAAAAAAATGCAAAAAAAATGCAAAAAAATGCAAAAAAAAAATGCAAAAAAAAATGCAAAAAAAATGCAAAAAAAATGCAAAAAAATGCTAAAAAAAATGCAAAAAAAAATGCAAAAAAAATGCAAAAAAAACCACAAAAAATGCAAAAAAAAATGCAAAAAAATCCACAAAAAAATGCAAAAAAAATGCAAAAAAAATGCTAAAAAAAATGCAAAAAAAATGCAAAAAAAAATGCAGAAAAATCCACAAAAAAATGCAAAAAAAAATGCAAAAAAATCCACAAAAAAATGCAAAAAAAATGCAAAAAAATCCACAAAAAAATGCAAAAAAAATGCAAAAAAATTGCAAAAAAAATGCTAAAAAAAAATGCAAAAAAAATGCAAAAAAATGCAAAAAAAAATGCAAAAAAAATGCAATAAAAATCCACAAAAAAATGCAAAAAAAATGCAAAAAAATGCAAAAAAAATGCAAAAAAATGCAAAAAAAAAATGCAGAAAAATCCACAAAAAAATGCAAAAAAAAATGCAAAAAAATCCACAAAAAAATGCAAAAAAATCCACAAAAAAATGCAAAAAAAATGCAAAAAAATCCACAAAAAAATGCAAAAAAAATGCAAAAAAATCCACAAAAAAATGCAAAAAAATGCAAAAAAATCCACAAAAAAATGCAAAAAAAATGCAAAAAAATCCACAAAAAAATGCAAAAAAAATGCAAAAAAATTGCAAAAAAAATGCTAAAAAAAATGCAAAAAAATGCAAAAAAATGCAAAAAAAAATGCAAAAAAAATGCAATAAAAATGCAAAAAAAAATGCAAAAAAAAATGCAAAAAAACCCACAAAAAATGCAAAAAAAAATGCAGAAAAATCCACAAAAAAATGCAAAAAAAATGAAAAAAAATCCACAAAAAAATGCAAAAAAAATGCAAAAAAAATGCTAAAAAAAATGCAAAAAAAATGCAAAAAAATCCACAAAAAAATGCAAAAAAAATGCAAAAAATTGCAAAAAAAATGCTAAAAAAAATGCAAAAAAAATCACAAAAAATGCAAAAAAAAAATGCAAAAAAATCCACAAAAAAATGCAAAAAAAATGCAAAAAAATCCACAAAAAAATGCAAAAAAAATGCAAAAAAAATGCAAAAAAAATGCAAAAAAAATGCAAAAAAAATGCAAAAAAAAATGCAGAAAAATCCACAAAAAAATGCAAAAAAAAATGCAAAAAAATGCAAAAAAAAATGCAAAAAAAATGCAAAAAAAATGCTAAAAAAATGCAAAAAAAAATGCAAAAAAATCCACAAAAAAATGCAAAAAAAAATGCAAAAAAATGCAAAAAAAAATGCAAAAAAAATGCAATAAAAATGCAAAAAAAAATGCAAAAAAAAATGCAAAAAAAACCCACAAAAAATGCAAAAAAAAATGCAGAAAAATCCACAAAAAAAATGCAAAAAAAATGAAAAAAAATCCACAAAAAAATGCAAAAAAAATGCAAAAAAAATGCTAAAAAAAATGCAAAAAAAATGCAAAAAAATCCACAAAAAAATGCAAAAAAAATGCAAAAAATTGCAAAAAAAAATGCTAAAAAAAATGCAAAAAAAATCACAAAAAATGCAAAAAAAAAATGCAAAAAAATCCACAAAAAAAATGCAAAAAAAAATGCAAAAAAATCCACAAAAAAATGCAAAAAAAATGCAAAAAAAATGCAAAAAAAAATGCAAAAAAAATGCAAAAAAAAATGCAGAAAAATCCACAAAAAAATGCAAAAAAAAATGCAAAAAAATGCAAAAAAAAATGCAAAAAAAATGCAAAAAAAATGCTAAAAAAATGCAAAAAAATGCAAAAAAATGCAAAAAAAATGCAAAAAAAAATGCAAAAAAAATGCAAAAAAAATGCAAAAAAATGCTAAAAAAAATGCAAAAAAATGCAAAAAAAATGCAAAAAAAATGCAAAAAAAAATGCAGAAAAATCCACAAAAAAATGCAAAAAAAAATGCAAAAAAATGCAAAAAAAAATGCAAAAAAACCACAAAAAATGCAAAAAAAAAATGCAAAAAAATCCACAAAAAAATGCAAAAAAAATGCAAAAAAAATGCTAAAAAAAATGCAAAAAAATCCACAAAAAAATGCAAAAAAATGCAAAAAAAATGCTAAAAAAAATGCAAAAAAAATGCAAAAAAAAAATGCAGAAAAATCCACAAAAAAATGCAAAAAAAATGCAAAAAAATCCACAAAAAAATGCAAAAAAAATGCAAAAAAATCCACAAAAAAAATGCAAAAAAAATGCAAAAAAATTGCAAAAAAAATGCTAAAAAAAAAATGCAAAAAAATGCAAAAAAAATGCAAAAAAAATGCAAAAAAAATGCAAAAAAAACCACAAAAAATGCAAAAAAAAATGCAAAAAAATCCACAAAAAAATGCAAAAAAATTGCAAAAAAAATGCTAAAAAAAATGCAAAAAAAATGCAAAAAAAAATGCAGAAAAATCCACAAAAAAATGCAAAAAAAAATGCAAAAAAATCCACAAAAAAATGCAAAAAAAATGCAAAAAAATCCACAAAAAAATGCAAAAAAAATGCAAAAAAATTGCAAAAAAAATGCTAAAAAAAAATGCAAAAAAAATGCAAAAAAATGCAAAAAAAAAATGCAAAAAAAATGCAATAAAAATCCACAAAAAAATGCAAAAAAAATGCAAAAAAATGCAAAAAAAATGCAAAAAAAAAATGCAGAAAAATCCACAAAAAAATGCAAAAAAAAATGCAAAAAAATCCACAAAAAAATGCAAAAAAAATGCAAAAAAATCCACAAAAAAATGCAAAAAAAATGCAAAAAAATCCACAAAAAAATGCAAAAAAATGCAAAAAAATCCACAAAAAAATGCAAAAAAAAAATGCAAAAAAATCCACAAAAAAATGCAAAAAAAATGCAAAAAAATTGCAAAAAAAATGCTAAAAAAAATGCAAAAAAATGCAAAAAAATGCAAAAAAAAATGCAAAAAAAATGCAATAAAAATGCAAAAAAAAAATGCAAAAAAAAATGCAAAAAAACCCACAAAAAATGCAAAAAAAAATGCAGAAAAATCCACAAAAAAATGCAAAAAAAAATGAAAAAAAATCCACAAAAAAATGCAAAAAAAATGCAAAAAAAATGCTAAAAAAAATGCAAAAAAAATGCAAAAAAATCCACAAAAAAATGCAAAAAAAATGCAAAAAATTGCAAAAAAAATGCTAAAAAAAATGCAAAAAAAATCACAAAAAATGCAAAAAAAAAATGCAAAAAAATCCACAAAAAAATGCAAAAAAAATGCAAAAAAATCCACAAAAAAATGCAAAAAAAATGCAAAAAAAATGCAAAAAAAATGCAAAAAAAATGCAAAAAAAAATGCAGAAAAATCCACAAAAAAATGCAAAAAAAAATGCAAAAAAATGCAAAAAAAAATGCAAAAAAAAATGCAAAAAAAATGCTAAAAAAATGCAAAAAAATGCAAAAAAATGCAAAAAAAATGCAAAAAAAAATGCAAAAAAAATGCAAAAAAAATGCAAAAAAATGCTAAAAAAAATGCAAAAAAATGCAAAAAAATGCAAAAAAAAATGCAAAAAAAAAATGCAGAAAAATCCACAAAAAAATGCAAAAAAAAATGCAAAAAAATGCAAAAAAAAATGCAAAAAAACCACAAAAAATGCAAAAAAAAAATGCAAAAAAATCCACAAAAAAATGCAAAAAAAATGCAAAAAAAATGCAAAAAAAAATGCAAAAAAAATGCAAAAAAACCCACAAAAAATGCAAAAAAAAATGCAGAAAAATCCACAAAAAAATGCAAAAAAAAATGCAAAAAAATCCACAAAAAAATGCAAAAAAAATGCAAAAAAATGCAAAAAAAAATGCAAAAAAAAATGCAAAAAAAACCACAAAAAAATGCAAAAAAAATGCAAAAAAATCCACAAAAAAATGCAAAAAAATCCACAAAAAAATGCAAAAAAAATGCAAAAAAATGCAAAAAAAAATGCAAAAAAAATGCAAAAAAAACCACAAAAAAATGCAAAAAAAATGCAAAAAAATCCACAAAAAAATGCTAAAAAATCCACAAAAAAATGCAAAAAAAATGCAAAAAAATGCAAAAAAAAATGCAAAAAAATGCAAAAAAAAAATGCAAAAAAATGCAAAAAAAAATGCAAAAAAAATGCAAAAAAAATGCAAAAAAAATGCAAAAAAAAATGCAAAAAAACCCACAAAAAATGCAAAAAAAAATGCAGAAAAATCCACAAAAAAATGCAAAAAAAAATGCAAAAAAATCCACAAAAAATGCAAAAAAAATGCAAAAAAATCCACAAAAAAATGCAAAAAAAATGCAAAAAAATGCAAAAAAAAATGCAAAAAAATGCAAAAAAAATGCAAAAAAAATGCAAAAAAATGCAAAAAAAAATGCAGAAAAATGCAAAAAAAATGCAAAAAAAATGCAAAAAAATGCAAAAAAAAATGCAAAAAAATGCAAAAAAATGCAAAAAAAAAATGCAGAAAAATGCAAAAAAAATGCAAAAAAAAATGCAAAAAAAAATGCAAAAAAACCCACAAAAAATGCAAAAAAAAATGCAGAAAAATCCACAAAAAAATGCAAAAAAAATGCAAAAAAATCCACAAAAAAATGCAAAAAAAATGCAAAAAAATGCAAAAAAAAATGCAAAAAAATGCAAAAAAAAATGCAAAAAAATGCAAAAAAATGCAAAAAAATGCAAAAAAAAATGCAAAAAAAAATGCAAAAAAATGCAAAAAAAAATGCAAAAAAAAATGCAAAAAAATGCAAAAAAAAATGCAAAAAAATGCAAAAAAATGCAAAAAAATGCAAAAAAAAACCACAAAAAATGCAAAAAAAATGCAGAAAAATCCACAAAAAAATGCAAAAAAAAATGCAAAAAAAATCCACAAAAAAATGCAAAAAAATCCACAAAAAAATGCAAAAAAAATGCAAAAAAATGCAAAAAAAATGCAAAAAAAAATGCAAAAAAAACCACAAAAAATGCAAAAAAAAATGCAGAAAAATCCACAAAAAAATGCAAAAAAATGCAAAAAAATCCACAAAAAATGCAAAAAAATTGCAAAAAAATGCAAAAAAAAATGCAAAAAAAAATGCAAAAAAACCACAAAAAATGCAAAAAAAATTGCAGAAAAATCCACAAAAAAATGCAAAAAAAAATGCAAAAAAATCCACAAAAAAATGCAAAAAAAATGCAAAAAAATCCACAAAAAAATGCAAAAAAAATGCAAAAAAATGCAAAAAAAATGCAAAAAAATGCAAAAAAAAATGCAAAAAAATGCAAAAAAAAATGCAAAAAAAATGCAAAAAAATGCAAAAAAAAAATGCAAAAAAATCCACAAAAAATGCAAAAAAAATGCAAAAAAATCCACAAAAAAATGCAAAAAAAATGCAAAAAAATGCAAAAAAAAATGCAAAAAAATGCAAAAAAAATGCAAAAAAAATGCAAAAAAATGCAAAAAAAAATGCAGAAAAATGCAAAAAAAATGCAAAAAAAATGCAAAAAAATGCAAAAAAAAATGCAAAAAAATGCAAAAAAATGCAAAAAAAAAATGCAGAAAAATGCAAAAAAAATGCAAAAAAAAATGCAAAAAAAAATGCAAAAAAACCCACAAAAAATGCAAAAAAAAATGCAGAAAAATCCACAAAAAAATGCAAAAAAAATGCAAAAAAATCCACAAAAAAATGCAAAAAAAATGCAAAAAAATGCAAAAAAAATGCAAAAAAATGCAAAAAAAAATGCAAAAAAATGCAAAAAAATGCAAAAAAATGCAAAAAAAAATGCAAAAAAAATGCAAAAAAAACCACAAAAAATGCAAAAAAAATGCAGAAAAATCCACAAAAAAATGCAAAAAAAAATGCAAAAAAAATCCACAAAAAAATGCAAAAAAATCCACAAAAAAATGCAAAAAAAATGCAAAAAAATGCAAAAAAAATGCAAAAAAAAATGCAAAAAAAACCACAAAAAATGCAAAAAAAAATGCAGAAAAATCCACAAAAAAATGCAAAAAAAATGCAAAAAAATCCACAAAAAAATGCAAAAAAATTGCAAAAAAATGCAAAAAAAAATGCAAAAAAAAATGCAAAAAAACCACAAAAAATGCAAAAAAAATGCAAAAAAAATCCACAAAAAAATGCAAAAAAATCCACAAAAAAATGCAAAAAAAAATGCAAAAAAATGCAAAAAAAAAGCAAAAAAACACAAAAAATGCAAAAAAAACACAAAAAATGCAAAAAAAAATGCAAAAAAAACCACAAAAAATGCAAAAAAAAATGCAGAAAAATCCACAAAAAAATGCAAAAAAATGCAAAAAAATCCACAAAAAAATGCAAAAAAATTGCAAAAAAATGCAAAAAAAAATGCAAAAAAAAATGCAAAAAAACCACAAAAAATGCAAAAAAAATTGCAGAAAAATCCACAAAAAAATGCAAAAAAAAATGCAAAAAAATCCACAAAAAAATGCAAAAAAAATGCAAAAAAATCCACAAAAAAATGCAAAAAAAATGCAAAAAAATGCAAAAAAAAATGCAAAAAAATGCAAAAAAAAATGCAAAAAAATGCAAAAAAAAATGCAAAAAAAATGCAAAAAAATGCAAAAAAAAAATGCAAAAAAATCCACAAAAAATGCAAAAAAAATGCAAAAAAATCCACAAAAAAATGCAAAAAAAATGCAAAAAAATGCAAAAAAAAATGCAAAAAAATGCAAAAAAAATGCAAAAAAAATGCAAAAAAATGCAAAAAAAAATGCAGAAAAATGCAAAAAAAATGCAAAAAAAATGCAAAAAAATGCAAAAAAAAATGCAAAAAAATGCAAAAAAATGCAAAAAAAAAATGCAGAAAAATGCAAAAAAAATGCAAAAAAAAATGCAAAAAAAAATGCAAAAAAACCCACAAAAAATGCAAAAAAAAATGCAGAAAAATCCACAAAAAAATGCAAAAAAAATGCAAAAAAATCCACAAAAAAATGCAAAAAAAATGCAAAAAAATGCAAAAAAAAATGCAAAAAAATGCAAAAAAAAATGCAAAAAAATGCAAAAAAATGCAAAAAAATGCAAAAAAAAATGCAAAAAAAATGCAAAAAAAACCACAAAAAATGCAAAAAAAATGCAGAAAAATCCACAAAAAAATGCAAAAAAAAATGCAAAAAAAATCCACAAAAAAATGCAAAAAAATCCACAAAAAAATGCAAAAAAAATGCAAAAAAATGCAAAAAAAATGCAAAAAAAAATGCAAAAAAAACCACAAAAAATGCAAAAAAAAATGCAGAAAAATCCACAAAAAAATGCAAAAAAAATGCAAAAAAATCCACAAAAAAATGCAAAAAAATTGCAAAAAAATGCAAAAAAAAATGCAAAAAAAAATGCAAAAAAACCACAAAAAATGCAAAAAAAATTGCAGAAAAATCCACAAAAAAATGCAAAAAAAAATGCAAAAAAATCCACAAAAAAATGCAAAAAAAATGCAAAAAAATCCACAAAAAAATGCAAAAAAAATGCAAAAAAATGCAAAAAAAAATGCAAAAAAATGCAAAAAAAAATGCAAAAAAATGCAAAAAAAAATGCAAAAAAAATGCAAAAAAATGCAAAAAAAAAATGCAAAAAAACCCACAAAAAATGCAAAAAAAAATGCAGAAAAATCCACAAAAAAATGCAAAAAAAATGCAAAAAAATCCACAAAAAAATGCAAAAAAAATGCAAAAAAATGCAAAAAAAAATGCAGAAAAATGCAAAAAAAATGCAAAAAAAAATGCAAAAAAATGCAAAAAAAAATGCAAAAAAAATGCAAAAAAATGCAAAAAAAAAATGCAGAAAAATGCAGAAAAAATGCAAAAAAAAATGCAAAAAAATGCAAAAAAAAATGCAAAAAAAATGCAAAAAAATGCAAAAAAAATGCAAAAAAAAAATGCAAAAAAAATGCAAAAAAAAAATGCAAAAAAAAATGCAAAAAAAAATGCAAAAAATGCAAAAAAAAATGCAGAAAAATCCACAAAAAAATGCAAAAAAAAATGCAAAAAAATCCACAAAAAAATGCAAAAAAAATGCAAAAAAATCCACAAAAAAATGCAAAAAAAAATGCAAAAAAATCCACAAAAAATGCAAAAAAAATGCAAAAAAATCCACAAAAAAATGCAAAAAAAATGCAAAAAAATGCAAAAAAAAATGCAAAAAAATGCAAAAAAAATGCAAAAAAAATGCAAAAAAATGCAAAAAAAAATGCAGAAAAATGCAAAAAAAATGCAAAAAAAAATGCAAAAAAATGCAAAAAAAAATGCAAAAAAATGCAAAAAAATGCAAAAAAAAAATGCAGAAAAATGGAAAAAAAATGCAAAAAAAAATGCAAAAAAACCCACAAAAAATGCAAAAAAAATGCAGAAAAATCCACAAAAAAATGCAAAAAAAAATGCAAAAAAATCCACAAAAAAATGCAAAAAAATGCAAAAAAATGCAAAAAAAAATGCAAAAAAAATGCAAAAAAACCCACAAAAAATGCAAAAAAAAATGCAGAAAAATCCACAAAAAAATGCAAAAAAAAATGCAAAAAAATCCACAAAAAAATGCAAAAAAAATGCAAAAAAATGCAAAAAAAAATGCAAAAAAAAAATGCAAAAAAAACCACAAAAAATGCAAAAAAAAATGCAGAAAAATCCACAAAAAAATGCAAAAAAAAAATGCAAAAAAATCCACAAAAAAATGCAAAAAAAATGCAAAAAAATCCACAAAAAAATGCAAAAAAAATGCAAAAAAATGCAAAAAAAAATGCAAAAAAATGCAAAAAAATGCAAAAAAATGCAAAAAAATGCAAAAAAATGCAAAAAAAATGCAAAAAAAAATGCAAAAAAAACCACAAAAAAATGCAAAAAAAATGCAAAAAAATCCACAAAAAAATGCTAAAAAATCCACAAAAAAATGCAAAAAAAATGCAAAAAAATGCAAAAAAAAATGCAAAAAAATGCAAAAAAAAATGCAAAAAAAATGCAAAAAAATGCAAAAAAAAATGCAAAAAAAATGCAAAAAAAATGCAAAAAAAAATGCAAAAAAAAATGCAAAAAAAACCACAAAAAATGCAAAAAAAATGCAGAAAAATCCACAAAAAAATGCAAAAAAAAATGCAAAAAAATCCACAAAAAAATGCAAAAAAAATGCAAAAAAATGCAAAAAAAAATGCAAAAAAAAATGCAAAAAAACCCACAAAAATGCAAAAAAAAATGCAGAAAAATCCACAAAAAAATGCAAAAAAAATGCAAAAAAATCCACAAAAAAATGCAAAAAAAATGCAAAAAAATGCAAAAAAAAATGCAAAAAAAAAATGCAAAAAAAACCACAAAAAATGCAAAAAAAAATGCAGAAAAATCCACAAAAAAATGCAAAAAAAAAATGCAAAAAAACCCACAAAAAATGCAAAAAAAATGCAAAAAAATCCACAAAAAAATGCAAAAAAAAATGCAAAAAAATCCACAAAAAAATGCAAAAAAAATGCAAAAAAATCCACAAAAAAATGCAAAAAAAATGCAAAAAAATGCAAAAAAAAATGCAAAAAAATGCAAAAAAAAATGCAAAAAAATGCAAAAAAAAATGCAAAAAAAAATGCAAAAAAATGCAAAAAAAAAATGCAAAAAAAAATGCAAAAAAACCCACAAAAAATGCAAAAAAAAATGCAGAAAAATCCACAAAAAAATGCAAAAAAAAATGCAAAAAAATCCACAAAAAAATGCAAAAAAAATGCAAAAAAATGCAAAAAAAAATGCAGAAAAATGCAAAAAAAATGCAAAAAAAAATGCAAAAAAATGAAAAAAAAGACAAAAAAATGCAAAAAAATACACAAAAAAAATGAAAAAAAAAACACAAAAAATGCAAAAAAAAATGCAAAAAAAACACAAAAAAATGCAAAAAAAATACACAAAAAAAATGCAAAAAAAAAACACAAAAAATGCAAAGAAAAAACACAAAAAATGCAAAAAAAAATGCAAAAAAATGCAAAAAAAAAGCAAAAAAACACAAAAAATGCAAAAAAACACAAAAAATGCAAAAAAAATGCAAAGAAAAAACACAAAAAATGCAAAAAAAAATGCAAAAAAATGCAAAAAAAAAGCAAAAAAACACAAAAAATGCAAAAAAAACACAAAAAATGCAAAAAACATGCAAAAAAAATGCAAAAAAAATGCAAAAAAAAATGCAAAAAAAATGCAAAAAAAATGCAAAAAAAATGCCAAAAAAATGCAAAAAAATGCAAAAAAAATGCAAAAAAATGCAAAAAAAATGCAAAAAAAATGCAAAAAAAATGCCAAAAAAATGCAAAAAAATGCAAAAAAAAATGCAAAAAAAATGCAAAAAAAAATGCAAAAAAAAACACACAAAAAATCCCAAAAAAAATGCAAAAAAAATGCAAAAAAAATGCAAAAAAAATGCAAAAAAAATGCAAAAAAATGCAAAAAAAACCACAAAAAAATGCAAAAAAAGCAAAAAAAACACAAAAAAATGCAAAAAAAAAAACACAAAAAAAAATGCAAAAAAAACCACAAAAAAATGCAAAAAAACACAAAAAAATGCAAAAAAACCCCACAAAAAATGCAAAAAAAAATGCAAAAAAAATGCAAAAAAATGCAAAAAAAAATGCCAAAAAAATGCAAAAAAAATGTAAAAAAAAATGCAAAAAAAACACAAAAAAATGCAAAAAAAAATACACAAAAAAATGCAAAAAAAACACACAAAAATGCAAAGAAAAAACACAAAAAATGCAAAAAAATGCAAAAAAAAATGCAAAAAAAGACAAAAAATGCAAAAAAAAATGCAAAAAAATGCAAAAAAAATGCAAAAAAACACAAAAAAATGCAAAAAAACACAAAAAATGCAAAAAACATGCAAAAAAAAATGCAAAAAAAATGCAAAAAAAAATGCAAAAAAATGCAAAAAAAATGCAAAAAAAAATGCAAAAAAATGCAAAAAAACACAAAAAATCCCCAAAAAAATGCAAAAAAAAATGCAAAAAAAATGCAAAAAAAAAGCAAAAAAAATGCAAAAAATGCAAAAAAAAACACAAAAAAATGCAAAAAAAAGCAAAAAAAACACAAAAAAATGCAAAAAAAAAAAACACAAAAAAATGCAAAAAAATGCAAAAAAACACAAAAAAAATGCAAAAAAACCCACAAAAAATGCAAAAAAAAAAAAAAAAATGCAAAAAAAAATGCAAAAAACCACAAAAAATGCAAAAAAAAATGCAAAAAAATGCAAAAAAAATGCAAAAAAAATGCCAAAAAAATGCAAAAAATGCAAAAAAAAATGCAAACAAAATGCAAAAAAAAATGCAAAAAAAATGCAAAAAATGCAAAAAAAATGCAAAAAAAAATGCAAAAAAAATGCAAAAAAATGCAAAAAAATGCAAAAAAAAAATGCAAAAAAAATGCAAAAAAAAACACAAAAAAAAATGCAAAAAAAAACACAAAAAAAATGCAAAAAAACACAAAAAAAATGCAAAAAAACCCACAAAAAATGCAAAAAAAATGCAAAAAAAATGCAAAAAAAATGCAAAAAAAATGCAAAAAAATGCAAAAAAAATGCCAAAAAAATGCAAAAAAAAGGTAAAAAAAAAATGCAAAAAAAATGCAAAAAAAAATGCAAAAAAAATGCAAAAAAATGCAAAAAAAAATGAAATAAAATGAAAAAAAATGAAAAAAAAAAACACAAAAAATGCAAAAAAAAAACACAAAAAAATGCAAAAAAAAACAAAAAAAATGCAAAAAAAAACACAAAAAATGCAAAAAAAAAAAAACACAAAAAAATGCAAAAAAATGCAAAAAAAATGAAAAAAAAACACAAAAAATGCAAAAAAAATACACAAAAAAAATGAAAAAAAAAACACCAAAAATGCAAAAAAAATGCAAAAAAAACACAAAAAAATGAAAAAAAAAATACACAAAAAAAATGCAAAAAAAAACACAAAAAATGCAAAAAAACCACAAAAAATGCAAAAGAAAGCAAAAAAAATGCAAAAAAAACACAAAAAAATGCAAAAAAAACACACAAAAAATCCCCAAAAAAATGCAAAAAAAATGCAAAAAAAATGCAAAAAAAATGCAAAAAAATGCAAAAAAAGCAAAAAAAACACAAAAAAATGCACAAAAAAAACACAAAAAAATGAAAAAAAAATGCAAAAAAAATGCCAAAAAAATGCAAAAAAT